>CM028364.1:48006960-48265830 GCA_016624345.1 Platycodon grandiflorus
AAATAATTCATACGGATATTTGTAGTCGGATATGGATGCATATTGTAATAAGTACTTCATCTACTTCATAGATGATTACTCACGATACATGTATCTCTACTTGCTCAACAATAAAGATGAAGCACTAGATGCTTTTAAGGTCTTTAAAGCCGAGGTAGAGAAACAATGCGGAAAACAAATTAAGATCGTGAGGTCGATAGAGGTGGAGAGTATTATGGTAGATACACGAGAGAATGGACAAGTACCTGGTCCATTTGCAAGGTTTCTTCAAGAACATGGGATTGTTGCTTAATACACTATGCAGTTCACAGATCGAAATGGTGTGGGTGAAAGAAGAAACCGAACCTTGATGGACATGGTGAAGTATGAGGAGTAACACGAAACTCCCTGAATTCTTGTGGACTAAAGCTCTAAAGACGGTTGCGTATATATTAAACCGAGTTCCAACTAAGGCTGTCCTAAAGACGCCTTTTGAGTTATTCAAAGGTTGGAAACCAATTTTAAGACATATACGCATTTGGGGATGCCCGTCAAGTAAGAGTTTACAACCCACAAGAAAAAGCTAGACCCAAGGACCATTAGTGAGTATTTCATCGGATATGCTAAAAGGTCCAAAGGGTATAGGTTCTACTGTCCATCTCACAGTACTAGGATTGTGGAATCAAGAAATGCAAAATTTCTTGAGGATGACTTAATCAGTGGGAGTGATCAATTTCGGAGCGTCGTTCCCGAAAATGATCAACATAATGATCAACCATCTGGTTCAAGTGGCAGGTTGATTGTCATTCACACCCCTCAAGTTCAACCGAGTGTAAGACAATCAACTACTGAAATTCCACAAGCTGTTGATATCGATCAAGTAGATCAAGCTGTAAATGAGGAACCACAAGAAATTTTTGAACAACCACTTGAACAGCCGGTTAAACAACAAGTTCCTCAAGAGGATAATAATATAGCATTAAGGAGATCTACTAGAATAAGAAAATGAGCAATTCCTAGTGATTATGAAGTGTATCTACAATAATTGGACTATAACATTGGAGCCGAGAATGATCCTGCAACATTTTCACAGGCTATGACTTCTAAGGAATCGAACTTGTGGTACAATGCCATGAAAAATGAAATGGACTCTTATGGTAGCGCATCACTTTCGTCTCTTAGCCAAGAGTAAGCTTACTATTGCATATATAATTATTGAACGTCTAATTAAGAAATTAAAAAAAAGTAGGATATATATATATATATATATATTTTATTTTCTTATTGATTATTGTTATTCTTTTCCATATATTCTTTACTTGCTTGTTTTGCTTCTTTGCAATTACTAGGCCATGCATGTTTGCAAGTAGTGGTTTGCTGGATTGTTTTTTGAATAGCTATATATATATATGGCTCATCATGCATGTCTGAAATCAAACTTGGATTCCAAGTCATGCATGTCTGAAATCAAACTTGGATTCCAAGTTAGTAGTATTTTCATTCCATATATTCATGAAAATAAATGAAATGATTACCGTTGAATGCTATATATGCTAAGAAATAATTTAGTTATATATTTAACTCTTAGACCAACTAATTAATTAAAGAGTTTAATTGGGTCACCAATTATTTAATTAGGAGATCGATCATGGTTGGTTTAGTAGCTAAACATTCGTTTGACTGGCCGGTGGTTGGAACCAGCATCATGATGCATCACTTTTGGCATCGCGATGTAACAATTGGTGCATTACGATCATCGCAGCGCACTTTAGGGAACTTGATTTTCGTTTACTTTTCGGGCGTTGCCCCGATCCCAGAGGCCTGTCTCCTCGACTCTACGACGACCGGGCAGGTCAAACCCCGTGCGTTGCCCGACATCTGCGATTGACAAATTAAATCGGTCAAAGAACATCTTCCTCTGTTTTCGGACAACACACTATCAAACTTGATTTGAAGCTCAAAAATTGTGTTTTTAGGAGAAAAATTGTGCACAAATATAGTATTAAGTTAGGATAATAATATGAAATTGATTTTAAACAAATTGAAGCTTAAAACGGATATTTAAGTGGCCAAAACAGACTTAAGAACAAAGAAAAACGGAATGAACTTAAAATTTTTGAATTTGATCAATTCATGTTTTATGCATGAAAATTGATACCCAAACATGAGGAAAGACTATATTAACAATATGAAATCATTTATACATCAATTTGAATCTCAAATCGAAGCAACCATATTATTGAGGGTATTTTAGGAAGCAAATTTTTAAAATACCTTTTAGCGATTAAAAAAAAAAGAGTGTCTTGGAGAGAAAAAAGTTTGAAAAAGTGGGCCGTGAAATTTCTCCAAATGTATAAGCTCGGGCCACTTTGAAAAGAAATTTCAGATCGACTTGTTTAAAATTCCTTGTGATCGAGCTCGGCTTGTGAACTTATACACAATTCGCGATCTCAAGCTTGATGGCAAACATATAATCATTGTCATGACATAATTGCCCTCCAAATACTTGTATTGTCTGATGCTTAAGTATTTGACTAAAGTCCACTAATGATTTTTATAACTTATTTTTTTTAAATTTTTTTTATCTTCTCAAATAAATTATGCTTATTCGTCAATATTAAAAATTAAATCTATGCCAAGGCCGGTAATAGAATGTAGCTAGATAACTCTTTCCGATCGTAGACCCGCTGCCGGAAGAGAGAAAGGCCATCTCACTCAAATCAAAAAAGGCCCATTATTTTTCATTTAATTTCTTCAAATATTTTCTTAGAAAATTAAATTTAACATAAAGAAAACTAAAAGATGTTGTACAATTGTCAACTTATTATAGAAATTTTTTAAGTAATCGCTAAGTATATATTTATTAATTAATTTTTCATTTAATTAATTTATTTAAAATTCATATTTTGTACTCCGTAATTTAATATTATACAACTCATTCATTTGTTTAGTTTATTTTGTCATTTATATATATTTTTTAATTTGTAAGCGAAAGAAATTAGACTTATGTATTATTTTCTTTTTAGATGTCTCATTTATATTTTCTAATTTTTTACATATAAAATTATTTATTTTCCTGTGCACGATTGAGTATAATATTATTTGTAAAAACAAATAAAGGATAAAAATTAGTAAGAGAAACAATTGAATAAGGTGGGTTTCAAGGGCAATTGTGTGAAAACATTGATTAACTTAATTAAATCTTAATGAATGTAGTTGATAAGCAAATATTATAATGGAAATAGACTCTCCCAATATTTTAATCATATTCATTTTTCCACCATTTTCCAATAATTAGCATTAATTGACATCTTTTTTATATTATTCTATCTTGGAATGTTTCACTCAAAAATCTACTTTCAAAAATTATATTCTGATTATCATAACCTTTCATTTTTATCATTCACTTGTGTTGTAAGCATTTTTGTTGTGCTTAAGTATTTTTATAATTATGACTACTTCAGGTGACACTAATATATCCCGAATTATTAGACTTATCAAAGCGTTGATTAACTTTGGGTAGAGCGGAGGAGTATCTATCATACTTTTAAGAATAAAAAGGAAAAAGTGAAAAATTAATAAAATAAACTTATAAGTTAAAATTTGAAAATTAGACTAGATTTTTAGTACACAAAATTAAAGTGGGAGTGTTTTTGAACGGAGGGAGTATTAAATTTTTAGCAAGAATAAAATTTGACTAATTAAACTTAATGCATTTATTTCAGACTAATTATTTTTCATAATTTTTTTAATCTAATTTCAGGCAAATAAATTTGTGTCGTTATATATATATATTAATATTTTCAAAATTGCAGGCTTAATCGAATCTAAATATTTTCAATTAAATATTCTGTCTGATCTCAAGTCGAGATCTACTTGAACTCAAGCTAGAGCCCATTGACACAAAGAAATCTCTACATGAGTTCAAACTCGGATCGTCTGTGAAGGGAGCCGCGAGCCAAGGCCAAGCAGAAATAGCTCCAATTGGGCTAGCAAGTTCATTGAAAGTTGACAACCACGACAAAACTACGTACTGACCTCTTCAGTTACTTCAATAATTATAAATGATCTCAAAGTCAACGCGACTAATTGTCATCATCGTACACTATTGTGGTCAATAATGAGTACTTGGTTGGTTTTTGGATCTGGTTCGTTAGGTACATCCGATCTGCGTTAAAGTGTACAACGTCTGTCTCTATCTAAATAAGTACTTCCGTTTTATACAAAAAGTTTATATTTAAAAAATTAAGTAATTAAGAGATATATTAATGTTATTGGAGTTAGTCATAATTACAAAATTACATAAGCACAATCAAAATGCTTACAACACAATTGAAGGGTAAAAATAAAAAATTATAAACATTGTAAGTATAATTTTTGAAAATTAACTCTTTGAGTGAAATATTTTAAAATAGTATAGTGAATTCTTTAACTAGAATGGAGAGAGTATCTGATTTTATTAATGATTATGAATAAAAATAGATATTCCTAGTTCGAACAAAAAGTCTTTTGACTTTTTTGGTCAATTAAACTAAAGTTTGACCAATAATTAACATAAATCTAGTGGTTTTACAAAATTATTAAAGTTGTAATCCATAGTATTATTAAGATAGTTTTTAATTAATGAAATTTTATTTCTTAAAACATAAGTAAAGTATGTAAATTTTTATTTGATTTGGTCTTATGTTGACTTCATAATAGGAAAGTGAATTATTTGTCTGAAACGGAGGAGTAATTCATTAGAGACGAAAATAATACTATGTTTAGTATGTCATTATTTCTATAAATAGACACTTCAAAATACTCAACACTGTTAAGTGCACAATACAAAGGGAATGGATGTATAGATGATCATGCAAACCCGCCCCGCAAAGCCGCAAAAACCCAACCCGCAAGGCCCGCGCCGGCAATGTTTTCAACCCTGCTGGGCTTGACAGCTTGAAGGCCTGCGGGCTCGGGCTGAATCGGGCTCTTATTGTTCTACAGCCCGTTAGGGCCGGCCCGGCTCGTCTCTTTCAAAACTACGTCGTTTTGTAATTTATATATATAATAAATTTAACACTCACAAAGTCAAAAGACTCAAAACCCATTTACTTCTTTCATCAGTTCATCATCCATCATCAGGCCAAGAAGAACAACGTCGTTCCTCTCTGTCTCTCTCCATCTCTCATCCAGTCTCTGATCATCGTTCCTCTCGCCGTTCATCTCTCCGTCTCTCTCCTTCTCTCGCCGTTCCTCGACCACACGCTGCCTCACTACCAGCCCAACGCCATAACCTCACTGCTTCGACCTTTGAGTTCGAGCCCTAATTCGATAAAGAGAGGAAGTTCGAGCCCTAATTGTTCTGGATCGACAACTTCTCCGGCGCGGCCAATTGATATTCTTCCATTTTCAGAATATATCATGCCCAATTCACTTGTGTAATGTAATAGTCTAATAGATCTGTTAGTTTTTCTTCCATTTTAGTATTGTAATCTTAAATTGTTAACTTTATGGATTTATTTCTTTTGAAGTTGAAATTTGTAATTTTAAATTTGGGACTGTTTCAAATATCCATGTAATCTGCTTTCTTTTCTGAATGCTGAGACTAGAAATTTTACTTCCCTCATTGCAGCATGTATTAGGAATGATGCACATGGTGTAACTTTGATTACAACTTGGATATATTTTTTTTATTCGTTATGGATTGATGGGCTGAAAATAATTTATATGACAATTCTTTTGTATGACAAATCTTCGAATTTGTATCGCAATTCTTTTGATCATGAATAATTGGGCTCCAAAACTCCATGGCAAACTGATAAAGTGGTAATGGATTGATGGACTGAAAATAATTTAAAGTCCAAAATGTAATAGGGATAAAATTTTCAAAATACAACATCTAATTTGTAAGCCTGTCAAGCTCGAACTCGCTCAATGCCCGTTAAAAGCCCGCAAAAGCCCGTTAATTTAAGCCCGTTTGTTAGGCTCTTGAAATTGAAGCCCGCAACTAAATGGGCCTATACCGGGCTTTGCCAAAGCCCGCGGGCTTTAGGCCCGTGCACACCCTATTGCTCAATATAGAGAAACTACAAGAAGGCAGTAACCTATCTTTATCCCAAGTCATTTAAGGTTGTTTACTCAAAAAAATAAGGATAAATTGCTGGCCGGTCTACTTTTCTAAATTTTTTTTCTCTCCAGTACACAATTTTTTTTTTAACCGCTAAAAGGCATTTAAAAAATTTTCTTCCTAAAATACCCTCAACAACATCGTTGCTTAAGATTTGAGATTCAAATCGATGTATAAATGATTCCATGTTGTTAATATAGTCTTTTCTCATGTTTGGGTATCAATTTTCATGCATAAAATACGAATTTGATCAAATTCAAATTTTTTAAGTTCATCCCGTTTTTCTTTGTCCTTGAGCTGTTTTGGCCACTTAAATCTCTGTTGTAAGCTTCGAATTTGTTTAAAATCAATTTCATATTATTATCCTAACTTAGTACTATATTTGTGCATAATTTTTCTACCAAAAAACACTATTTTTGAGCTTCAAATCAAGCTTGACAGTGTTGTCCGAAAACAGAGGAAGATGTTCTTGGGTGATTTAATCGTCAATCGCGGTATGCTAGGTAGCAACGGGGTTCGACTGCCGGTCGGGTCGCAGGGTCGAGGGACGGCGTCCTCGTGGGAGTCGGGCAACGCCCATAAAACGAAATCATTCATCGCGATGCAGAAGTCATTCATCGCGATGCAGACATCATTCTTCGCGATGCACCAATTGTTGCATCGCGATGCAGAAGTCATTCATCGCGATGCAGGCATCGTGCATCGCGATTCAGAAACCATGCATCGCGATTCTGAAACCTTGCATCACGATTCTTTACAAAAATTACATGTGAGTCACACTTGACTTCTGCATCGTGATCTCTGATTTATGCATTGCGATGAAGAAGTCATTCATCGCGATGCAGACATCATGAATCGCGATGCAGACATCATGAATCGCGATGCAACAATTGGTGCATCGCGATGCCAAAATAGTGCATCGCAATGCCTTGGGTTACTGAAGCGCGCGTGTTTTTCTTTCATTAATGGCATAATTGTCTTTTCGCCCAAAAAATGCATTTTTCCGATTTTTAAAAAAGATGAGTGGACTGGAGCAATTACAAACTTTTAAAAAGGGACCGACCCGTAATTGACCCAAAAAATAAACTCCTACTGAATTATGGTGAAGAAAGAACAACTTTTGGATCTGCTTCGATTGGATGGACTTAAGAAGTCAAAATTGTATCAAGTGGCATAAAGGTAATTTTCTTCCTATAAAGGGTCACACTTTCAATATATTATTTCCCCGTCCCAATAAAAAAAGGGCTAACGCATAAGAAATCATTATACCATGGGTTGCGAACCGATCCTTGAATCTTTGTGGATTTTAGGATATCTAGCATTCATTATATTTGCAAAAAAGCCACCCGATCATCCAGCGTATTTTTTAGTATCTTGGCCATGAGAGAATCAGAGAAAAACGTATATTGTGATAATCAGTATCTTACCTTGGACTGAATGGAGAAGAGTTTATATATACTCGAATGGACTAGGCAACTATTCCTTCAAAATCCACTAGCTCGGATGAGGCCCGTGTACATAGACGAGTCGATCCAAAATATGTACATCAAAAAGTACACTTTAACTTTTATGGTTAGTATATTTAATTTTTAATCAGCATTTGACAGTAATTTAACCGTTCATCTAAAAAGTATTAATCGCGGGAATTATATAACCTTTTGTGTAGTTTTCAAAAATTATAATTTTATCTTCTCTCATTAAATAAAAATTATGCTGAATATCCATTCATTGATCATGCTAACCCAAAAAATTAAAACATACTCCTTCCGTTTCTGGAAAAATTCACTTTTCTAATTTGGGATATTTTACATACAGAATCCACTTTTAAAAATTTTCTGAAACTTTTAAACGTGAACTCTTTGTATGGAACGGAGGGAGTATTTCTTTACTTAGGATAGAAGTATTACTATTTTGTAAAATAATTGCCGTGAAAAATAATACTCCCTCAATTCCTTAATTATCGTCCTCTTTGACTTTTTTTATCAAACGTAATATTTTTCAAATGCAAATTGACGTACATTTTTTTTTAATTTTTTTCTAAAATAATAAAACACGTATTGCATTTAAAATATCTTGTTTGAAAAAAAAGTTAAATATGATGATATTCTAAGAAAAGAGAATAATTTAGTATATAGGGTTAATTACACCATTAGTCCCTTAACCATTAATTTTTCTACGATTAGTCCCTTAAGAATTTTTTTTCAAATTTTAGTCACAAGAGTTTCAAAAAGTCACGTGGCTAGTCCTTATGATGGATGTCGTTAGAAAAAATTCATTAAGTCAATCATGTGTGTTGCATATGCCATTTTTCAAGGGTATTATGGAAAATTCTTAAATGAATTTAATTATAACAAATTTTTTATCTATTTTTATTTGAATAAACTTTTAGACAAACCCAGTTCATCAATTAACCCTCCCCCTTTATCTTTTTTTTATTTGATTAAACAAACCCAGTTCATCAATTAACCCCCGAATCCTTCTCATTTCTGTGATTCCTTCTCTCTCTATGTTCCGGTTGCTCACTCTTCTCGAATCCAGCCAAGACTTCATCGATTCAAGACAAATTTACTTCACCTCCGATCGAGATGGACACCATTGTTTCCGGCCAAGGTCCGACGTCGCCGAGATTTCAAACCTAGGATCGTTAAGATCTCCGGCCATTCTCATTACCGAATCTCGTATGTGTTTGCCATGGCTGCCAGTCCTCATCTCAATCCCGCCACCATCCACCGCCCAATCCCAACCCAGAACCATCGTCATCTCCTCCTTCTCCATTTCAAACCCTCCATGGCTTTCATATTTAAACCAAATCCTTCTCTCTCTCACTCATTTTATTTCATCTCTCTTTCTCTCTCGACAACCCAATTTTGATTCTCCCTCTCTCTCTCTACAATCACAACAGCAACAACATTAGTAGTAAATACAACTGATTCCCTTACAAAATCTTGCAGCAGAAACGGAGTACATCACAGACTTTGAAAGAAATCCCCCGCCCCAAAAAAAAAAAAAAACACAAGCAAAACAAATATTTGTATTTGATGGGCTTTCACCTCCAAACTCTATGGCTAATTCTCTTTCTCTTTCTTACTCTCACTTCATGAATTTCAGACCCATCTCCTCTTCTCTAAAATCAAGGGTATCATGGCATCGGTGTTTTTGTACCACGTGGTGGGAGATTTGACGGTGGGTAAGCCGGAGCTGGTGGAGTTTATAAGACCTCGACCCTATTTGCAATACATTGGATCCTTCTTTGTATGATACGTCATCTTAATGTGTGGTTAACATGTTAGACTTGTTTGTTATACTTACTTAAATAACATATTAATGAATTCATGTTTTGATTTTTTTTTGTTGCACTTCATAGTTGCACATATTGTTAACTTAGTCATGCTTTAAAGTGTGATTTAATCCTAGTAAACATTTTATTTTGACCTTAAGATAGAAAAAGATACACACAAAAGCATGGATACATGCTTAAACCTGAAATTCTGTCTATTCGAACAGTCTGTAGTAATTTGGCCATAGCTTTGTCTAAAAAACTCGGATTTACAAACCGTTTGATTCTGTGTAAACTAGACTTAAAGAGCTTTAACACCATATATTATTTGTAATTTTTGGACTTGTAGATCGTCCTAGGCATGTCATTAAAGTTGAATGAAAATTAGAATTGTGACAACTTTGACTAAGTTTTAAGTGACTTGATTATTTGACCCATTTAGTTTGACCAAAGTTAGGCAACAACACTTTGACTCTTAGACCAGGCTTTGACTCTCCATTAAACACAATTAGAGACTTGAAGACTCCATTTTTCAGCCCTCCACCGTGCAAACAAGAGAGAAGAAGAAGAGAGTTTAGAGAGAGAGAGAGTAGAGAGAAAGCTCCATATCTTGAGCATCCGAAGTCCAAATCACGATCTGTCTTCGCCATTGTGGAGCTATTGACTAGAGGAACACTGTTCATGGATTGCATGCTGACTTTCATGGTTTAATGTTGGTAGAGATAAGTAACTATGATATTTTATATGTTTTTTATGAGTTGAATTGGGAGAGTAAAACATGTAGGTTGTGTTAGATGATGATCCTTGTGTTGATCTCTTGGAAGAAATGTGTTATTAGTTATTCCTAATTTTGTTGTTTTAAGTTACTGATTTAAGTTGAAAATGTAATGGGGGAAAGACATGATGATTTTTGGAAGCCAAATGCTTAGTTCTTGAATTGAAATTGGTGACTGTTTTAAGGCATGTTGTCGAATTTACTGGGAAAAATCTGTCCATGGGAATTATCTAAATTTTTGATATGTTTTACATTTATATGTTATGTAGCATCCTGTAAATTTTCATAAATTTTAGAGGTCAGAAAGTACCTCATTTAGGTTACGAATTATCGATACGCAGAATAGACTGTTGCTGGAAATTATGGTTTGTAGTTCAATCTTTATGTGGTTGCATGTTGATGAATATAAGTCCAGATGGACTGATTTAAAATGGTAAATTGTAATTTGGAATGTCTAGTTTCTGGGTATATAAGATTCATAATATTTGGACATGCGTTGAATATTTGGTGAGATGTTGGTTACAAGTTAGAACGAAAAACACATGAATTTCAAGTTAGTTGCAGTCCCTGTTTAGGGCTATTTTCGTGAAAAGTCTGGTACTAATCTACTATTGAGAATGTGCTGAAGTTTGGATATGTTATTAGTATATATGTTAGGTTGTTCTCTGTAAATTTTCATAAATTTTAGAGATCGGAAAGTACCTCGTTTAGGTTGTGTTTTATCGCTGCGCCGAGTAAACTGTTGCTGGAAATTCTGGGTATTAGATCTAACTTTAAGTGGCTGATTCTTGATGATTATAAGTCCAAATAACATAATTCAAAGTGTTAAATTATAGTTCCAGATGTCTAGTTTCTAAATATAGAATAATTTTAATATTTGGATTTTTTTGGAATATTTTGTGAATTTAACGGTACTGCTACGTAGTACTGAATATGTATTGTTGTTGTTAGTCTCCAAGAATTAGAGACTCATTGAGTTGCAATTGTTGTTATTGTTAAACATCGAATATTAGTAACTCGCTGAGATTTGGTAAGAAGTTACTCGCGATGAACTTGCGAGATTTATATGGGTTGTAAACACACCAAATATGGGTATTGCGATTAATGTTGTTAATTAGGACGATTTAGTCCGGTGTTTCAAAATAGTTTATGACTCTAGCGGAGTCGACATGAGATAAAATATTTATATTAAACACTATACGAGTGATACGAGCTATATACTAGTCGTGATTAACTCGGCGGAGTCGAATAGGACATAATGAATAAACGTCGAGTAATGTGATGAAATTATTAATAAGTATAATTGACTCTACGGAGTTGAGTAATAGGTGAAGAAAAGTTAGCAATGTTGAAAGGAATGACTTAATTTCTCATTCACGAATATGGGTATTTATACACAAGGTAAGGATCAATTAGGATCCCGAATTAAGCTACAATCTTCCTAATTAAGGTATATATAATCGGTTACACGTTTCCTAAATTAAGGAATACACAATTACTATTCTATAATCAAATCATCCACTAATTATGCTATAATCAAATCACCCACTAATTATGCAACTGAATCTCCAACACTCCCCTCAAGCCGGTGAATACAGATTCGTATTCCCGACTTGCTAATGTTGTCTTGAAACGCGTTGCTACTAAGTCCTTTTGTCAATACATCATAACCGAAATTGTGTAGGCACATAAGGCATACAAATTAATCCACTATCCAGCTTTTCTTTGATGAAGTGCCTGTTTATCTCAATATGCTTTGTCCTATCATGTTGTACTGGATTATGAGCAATGCTTATAGCTGATTTGTTGTCACAGAATAATTTCATTGGCTTTTCCCACTTGATCATCAAGTCTTGTAGGATAATCTTTACCCATAGTAGCTCACATAATCCATCTGCCATGGCTCTAAATTCTGCTTCAGCACTCGATCTTGCCACTACACTTTGTTTTTTACTCCTCCATGTAACTAAATTTCCTCCTAGGAATGTACAGTATCCAGTAGTGGATTTTCTGTCAACTTGGGAGCCAGCAAAATCCGCATCCGTATACACACAAATATCAACTTCCGGGTTCTATGTTTTTGTAAACATTAATCCTCTTCCTGTGTGAGCCTTGAAGTAGTGTAGGATACGATATACAGCTTGTAAATGGACTTCCCTAGGCTTATGCATGAATTGACTAACAACACTTACTGCATATGCTATATCTGGTCTAGTATGTAAAAGGTAGATTAATCTCCCTACCAATCTTTGATAGGTTTCTCTTTCCACCCTTTTGCTCTCACTTGCTTCTCCCAACTTGTGATTCTGTTCAATTGGTGTAGCTGCTGGTTTGCTGTTTGCCATACTGTTTCCTTCAGCAAATCATTAATGTATTTCTTGAGATAAACATCCCCCTTTTCGATCGTGCTAACTCAATGCCAAGAAAATACTTAAGTCTTCCTAGCTCCTTAATTTCAAATTCTGTAGTTAAACGAAGGTTTAGGGATCTTTTTTCTTGGTCATCATTTCCTGTTACTATAATGTCATCCACATATACCAGTAGGATTGTTACTCCCCCTGAATCTGTGTGTTTAACAAAGAGTGTATGGTCCCCTTGACTCTGCTTATATTCGCTGTTTATCATCACCTCAGAAAGTCTTCCAAACTAAGCACGAGGTGATTGTTTCAAACCCTATAATGCCTTTTTCAATCTACAAACTTTGTCCTTCTCATTGCAGTGGTAACCAGATGGAATACTCATATAAATCTCTTCTTTGAGCTCTCCATGAAAAAAAGCATTCTTGATGTGATTCCAAGATCGTGACAAAGCGGAATCAACCAAGAACGCGGATTAAAACAGAAAAACAACGAATTGAAGAAAAGATAGGGAGCTTCCCTCAACCCTAGGGCAGATTTAATCTCTAGAACCTTGGGGTGCAACCTTAACCCACTAATCGCAATTGATTAGGAACCAAGATCACGGAACGCCACAAGCCTGCAGCTCAACAAACTTGATAAGTTCAAGGGTTGAGAATTCTAATCCAAGAAATCTCTCAAAAGCTCACAATATTGTGAAAACTCAATTCAACCAAATATATCTCAAAGTTAATATTTTACAATGAAAGAAAAGAAGTATTTATACTACTCAATACCTAAAATAGTCCTACCAAAACTAGGAAACACTTAACCCTAGTCAAAGTTCGTTTTAGGGTTGGAAAATACTCAAAAATACCCTAAGTTACCAAAAATACGGACTAAAACGCGTTCTGGTCAAAAACTGAAAAACTGTCGCAGCGCTTAGCGCTAAGACTGCAGTCGTGGCGCCTAGCGCTAAGACTGCAGTCGTAGCGCCATAGTTTCTGTCCAAAGGCATTTTTGACGTGTTTAAACTTTCCAAAATTGACAAATAGGTCCTCAAAGTCTCTAGGAACATCCTCTAAACCTCCAAACATGTTTGTAAACTTTGGATCAAGTTTATATGAGTCCCTTGAGTCTTCATTTCATGCTTATTTGACCCTCCAACATGCAAACGATCCTACCTTCATTGCCTTGAACATCCTTGGTTGATGTGTTGGCTTTGATCTCATCCATAAGTGCCATGAAGGATTCAAGAACATGCGTGAACTCCTCCTCTTGGGCCTCGAATGGGCTTGCGTGACTTTGAACCCAATCGATTAGAATTGGTTCACTTGATTTGGGCCTTGAGTCTTGGCTCGAACCACGGTTCTTATCATTCCCTCCCTCTTCGAAAGAATTCATCCTTGAATCACCTACATCAAAAGGACGCAAATCAGCAATAGAATATACTCTCACATGCAACTTACCATTCAAGTTCATTCTGAAAATATGGGCAAACGCATGATCTTCCATGATCCTTGATTCAACCTGACATGTAAACTTAACAACAGAACACAAAGTAAGATGATCAAGAGTACTAGGAGAAAATAAAATTAACTTCAAAGAAGAGCACATCCTAGGCATGCGAGGTAGGTCCACAATGTTATGAAACAAGAAATCCTCCACATGCTTAGGAGACTGAATGCAACCACATTTTCCATAATATCCAAGCTCTCCACAAAAGTTATGGGAATCAACATGTAAATTCTCATTGTTGTTGAAGCCCAATAACTTAGTATCCAAAAGAGAAAGTAAGAAAAACCCTTGAGAAAGTGTATGGACTACAACAATCTCATTATCCGGTTCATAGCCCCATTTGAATCTCAAAACTTTCTTGCTTACTTCAGAAAACACGTCAACGAAAACCTGTAGAGAAGTGACAACACATGGAATAGAAAATTGAGGTGAAATGTTAGCATAAAAAGAGCTCTCATTGGAAAAGAGAACGATCTCACTTTGATTCTTCCGCAACTCCCTCATAACCTCACTAGGTTTAGCAAAAAGAATTGGTTTCGCTCTCTCAATGCCATACGACTTCTCAACTATTTGTTTGTCTTCCTCAATCCCTCGTATTTCCACCCTCTTATTTTTACCTCCATCTCTCTTTCTTTCCTCTCCACTCGGGTTTTCTCTTAACTCTCTCCCACCACTTTCTTTATTTTTCTGCTCATTCTCACTAGCCTCACGTTCCTTGTTCTTTAAGACCTTGAATTTATACACTTATTGAGGTGTTAGAGACACAAGTGTAGTGGTTTTGCCATTATGCTTCACAATATAGTTATTAAGAAACCCATCATGTATCACATGTCGATCATACTGCCAAGGCCTTCCTAAAAGTACATGTCCCACTTGCATGGGAACTACATCAAACATCACCTCATCCTTATACCTCCCAATAGAGAACGAAATCAAGGCTTGTTTGGTTACTTTAATCTCTCCACAATCATTAAGCCATTGCAGTTTATAAGGTTGTGCATGCCTTACAACAAGGATACTTAATTTTCAATGACTTCAGTGCTTACAACATTCGTGCAACTACCACTATCAATGATAAGATCACATACCTTCCCTTCAATGAGACAACGAGAATGGAAGAGATGTTCTCTTTGTTGATCACAATGCTCCTTCACTTGCATATTCAAAATCTTTTTCACCACAAGAGCCTCCCCACATGCGGCTTCGGCGATATCCGTATCATCTTCTTCACTATCTACCACCACACCCTCATCCTTGTCATCTTCCGAGTAATACTCTCCCCCACGAAGAACTACAATTCTCTTATTAGGACATTGAGATGCGATATGACCCGTCCCATTGCACTTAAAACAAACAATCTCCCTTGACTTAGGTGTATTCGATTCCACACCCTTTCCCTTATCAACTTCCTTACCCTTAGAAGTCTCCCCAAAGGACTTGGAAGGTGTAACACTTGGGTCCTTATCCCCTTCGAATTTGGATTTATTAGGGCTTTGAAAAGATGAATACGAATTATAACCTCGAGTAAAAGTACCCCTCCTCTTAAGTTGTCGTTCTACCTTGACGGCAGCATGGACAACTTCCTTTATCTCCTCATACTCCCTCAACTCGACTATATTCGCAATCTCTCTATTTAGGCCATTGATGAACCTAGAGATCATTGCTTCATCATCCTCAACAATGTTGGCTTGAGTAAGAGCCATCTCCATTTCCCTATGATACTCTTCCACCGATTTGCTCCCTTGGGTTAAGTTTTGAACCTTCCTCAATAAATCTCGGTGGTGGTAGCTTGGAACAAACCTCTTATGCATAACACGTTTCATTTCTTCCCAAGTGTTAATGCGACCCTCACCAATCCTCCTACGGTTGATTACTAGTTGTCCCACCACACACTAGCGTATTCGGTAAACTCCAAAGAGGCAAGTTTGACTTTTTGAGCCTCCGTATAATTATTACAACCGAATAACACCTCAACTTTTCTAACCCACTCCAAATACTCCTCTGGATCAGCTTTGCCCTTGAAAGGAGGAACTTTCATTTTTATGTTTGAAATTCCTCTTTCTTGTCGTGGGTTATTCATCCTTTCTCCTCCCATCCTGTCTCGTCTCCTATCATCCTCATACTCTCTCTACCCACTCATCCTCTTCCTCTACATACCGCCCCTGCCTCGGTTGAAATCGAGGTGGATTTCCTTGAGGTTGTGCTTTCCCTATTTCTTCCAATCTACCCAACCACTGAGTAATATCCTCCATCAATTGACGGGATTCCAATTGTTGAGTTTCCATTAACCGGACAATCCGATCAATTGAGTTTTTCTGACCTTCCCTAGTTGCTTCATTACCTTCTTGAGACATGTTTGAGATAACACTTGACTCACAATTCCCTCGTGTATCACTCTTGACTCACTCACACACTTTAATTTCTTGGATAAATTCTTTTACCCACGAAGTTATCAATATGTAGTGCAAGTTTTGAAAACGTTACGAGTTGGAACGAAAACAATGCAATCTAGGGTTTTAATTTTTTTGGCAAAAATTTCAAAGTGAGATGCGATTTCACTATGAAAGCAGGAAAAGAATGAATTTTAATGGATGTTGGAAAGATTTGATGGACAAGATGGATGTATGAAAGTATTTCTAGCACTACCACTTTAGAGCAAGTGATAACTTTGAAGCAATTTTCCAAAACCCTAATTTTTTTTTTCCCACAATTTCGGCTCCTTCAAATTTTTATTTTTATTTTTTACTTTTGCAACTTCTTGATCAAGTTTTAATTTTCTTGATTCAAGGAAATTTCTTTGGAGCAATATTAAAATTTTTTTTAACTAGGGTTTGGAAAGAAATAAAAAGAAATAAGATTGACAGAAAATTCTGAAGGAAAGAAGAAAACTATGAATCTAATGAAATATAGGAAAGATGAAAACAAAGTTTTATGAAAAACGCTAGAACGAAAAACGTTGGTTATACCTCTTTGTTGCTCTGATACCAATTGATGTGATTCCAAGATCGTGACAAAGCGGAACCAACCAAGAACACGGATTAAAACAGAAAAACAACGAATTGAAGAAAAGATAGGGAGCTTCCCTCAACCCTAGGGCAGATTTAATCCCTAGAACCTTGGGGTGCAACTTTAACCCACTAATCGCAATTGATTAGGAACCAAGATCACGGAACGCCACAAGCCTGCAGCTCAACAAACTTGATAAGTTCAAGGGTTGATAATTCTAATCCAAGAAATCTCTCAAAAGCTCACAATATTGTGAAAACTCAATTCAACCAAATATATCTCAAAGTTAATATTTTACAATGAAAGAAAAGAAGTATTTATACTACTCAATACCTAAAATAGTCCTACCAAAACTAGGAAACACTTAACCCTAGTCAAAGTTCGTTTTAGGGTTGGAAAATACTCAAAAATACCCTAAATTACCAAAAATACGGACTAAAACGCGTTCTGGTCAAAAACTGAAAAACTGCCGCGGCGCTAAGGCGCCTAGCGCTAAGACTGCAGTCGTAGCGCTATAGTTTCTGTCCAAAGGCATTTTTGACGTGTTTAAACTTTCCAGAATTGAAAAATAAGTCCTCAAAGTCTCTAGGAACATCCTCAAAGCTTCCAAACATGTTTGTAAACTTTGGATCAAGTTTATATAAGTCCCTTGAGTCTTCATTTCATGCTTATTTGACCCTCTAACATGCAAACGATCCTTCCTTCATTGCCTTGAACATCCTTGGTTGATGTGTTGGCTTTGATCTTGTCCATAAGTGCCATGAAGGATTCAAGAACATGCGTGAACTCCTCCTCTTGGGCCTCGAATGGGCTTGCGTGACTTTGAACCCAATCGATTAGAATTGGTTCACTTGACTTGGGCCTTGAGTCTTGGCTCTAACCACGGTTCTCATCAATTCTTCACATCAAATTGCTCCAGTTCCCAGTCATACTGTACAGCCAAAGATATTAGGATTCTGACTATATTCATTTTTGCTACGGGGGCAAACGTCTCCTAGTAGTCTACTCCATAGGTTTGAGTATACCCTTTCACTACCAATCGTGCTTTATATCTTTCTAATGCCCCATCTGCCTTGAACTTAACTGTGAAGACCCACTTGCAGCCTACAGGTTTCTTCCCAGTAGGTAAATCCACCAATTCCCATGTGTTGTTTCGCTCCAATGCATCCATTTCTACTTTCATAGCTAGCTTCCATTCTTCCTTTGATAAGGCCTCTGATAAAGTCTTGGGAATCTGGACAGGTTGTAGGTTGGAAATAAAGGTTTTGTGGTTTTGTGAGAACTTCTAAAAAGATACAAAGTTGGAGAGAGGGTACAAAGGCCTTTTAGTGCACTCACGGGTTCCCTTTCTTAAGGCTATAGGTAGGTCACATTCAAGATCTTGATAATGAGATAAAGGGAAGCTAGCTTCTGGTTCAGTTTGGAGTTCAGTTTTTGGTTCAGTTTGGAGATCATTTTCAGATTGAGGTTGTGGTGGTGTGGTGGAGATTGTTGGGTGTGGTGGTGTTTGTAACTCAACTATTGGTGTTTCATTTCCAGAATCTGGATTACCTGACTGATCTTGCTATGGAGGTTGGTCTGGTACTCTTCTTCTTGCATACACTTTCTCAAATAGGTGTTCGTCAAATATCTGAGCCGACCTTTCATCCTTCTCATTAGGAGGTGATGTGAGAATAGTTTCTGTTGATTTTGAAACAGAGAATTGGGGTTCAAATGATGAGAATTCAAGGAGAAGATTCTGAGATGACTCCCCCTGAACATTAGACTTTGAGAAATAGGGTTCACTTTCAGCAAAGGTTACATTAGCAGAGATATAGAATTTTCTTGTAGGTGGGTGAAAACACTTATAACCCCTTTTGGTGGAAGAGTAGCCTATGAAAATGCACTTGAGAGCTCTAGGATCTAACTTCCCCCTTTGGTGTTCATGAATGTGCACAAAAGAAGTACAACCGAAGATTCTGAGATTTAAGGTGAAATTGGCTCTAATATCATGATAGAATTGAGCCAAGAGGTCTAGGGGACTTTTGGACCCGAGAACTTTGGAAGGAAGTCTATTGATGACATAAGTTAAAGTAAGTACAGCTTCACCCCAATATGATTTAGGGACATTATTCTGAAACAAAAGTGCCCGAGTAGCTTCAAGGAGATGTCGATTTTTCTTTCGCCACCCCATTTCTTTGGGGGTAGGGACACAAGAAGATTCATGTTCAATCCCTTCTTTTTGGAGATATGGGCCGAGGAACTGGTTAAAATAATCCCTTGCATTATCAGACCTTAGATGCTTAATTTTTGTGCCAAATTGATTTTTCACCATTTCATGATAAATTTGAAATGTTCGACATACTTCAGTTTTGTTTTTTAGTAAATACACCCAAGACACCCTAGTGCAATCATCAATAAATGTCACAAACCATCTTGCCCCAAATATATTAGGGATAGTTGACGGCCCCCACACATCACTATGAATAAGGTAAAATGGAGAAGAAACTCTTTTATTTTTAACTGGGAAGGACACTCGAGTATGTTTGGCATACTCACAAACATCACAATGAAGGGACTGAATATTTAGTCCCTGACACAAAGCTGGGAACATTATTTTTAAAGTTGAAAAAGACACATGACCCAAACATTTATGATGCAACCAAAGTACATCCTTATTTGATGAAGAAAGAAAGGAAATAGGTGCATGGGGCTGAATGTGGGACGATTGCTTATGTGTATGCAAGTAGTAGAGTCCACCATCCTCTTTAGCAAGCCCAATCCTCCTCCCTGAGTTCTGGTCCTGAAATTCACAATGAGAGGTATAAAATATAGCACTGCAGGGTATGTCATTTGCAAGTTTTTGTTCTGAAACAAAGTTGGTGGACAGGCTAGGAACGTGTAGGACATTTTTAAGTGTGAACGTAGGTGTAACCTGGACATCCCCAACCCCTGCTACAATGTTGGTAGTACCATCTGCTACAATTATTTTTTTGTTTCCTGGGCATATGGCATAGGTGATATAATATTTAGAGGTACAGGTCAAATGGTGTGTGGCTCCAAAATCTAGGATCCAAGAGTTCCTGAGAGTCTTACCAGAAGCATTAAATTCAAAGGAGTTTGAAAGCTTACCAGAAAGTGCCATAGAGCAACTTCCCTCGATCTTTTCCTCAACATCAGCCTTACCTGTCATTGACCCCAAGAGAAGTTTCCTTAGTTTCTCAATCTCTGCTGAAAAGAATACCTCCTCCTGCACAGCCATGTATGCTAGTGGTTTCTGCTATTTTCCTTTAGTTCCCCATTCTTTGCTAGGAGGTTTTCCATGCAACTTCCAGCAATTCTCCCTAACATGCCTTGATTTCTTACAAAAACTGCACCAAAGGTCCTCCTTGTTTGCTGTTTGTTTTCCCCCTTCAGGACCCTTATTCATTTGTAGAGTACTGCTCCTCCTTGTAAGCAACGCTGATCCATCGGATTGATTTCTGTCTAGCATAACTCCACGCCGGCTTTCTTTAGCCCTAACAATAGAGATGGCCTCATTGAGTGATGGGACTTCAGTTTTTCCTAGGATCTGCACTCTAACTTGATCAAACTCAGAGTTTAGACCAGCAAGTAAGTCATACACCCTGTCACGTTCCATAAAATTCTTGACTTCCACTGCACAATTACTACATTTCAGGTGTAGTGTTCGATAATAATCTAGTTCTTGCCACTGATTTTACAGAAAGTTTGCATATTCAATGATAGATCTGCTTCCTTGTTTTGTTGTCGCGGTCTTTGTTTTAATTTCATAGACAAGGGCTGTATCATTCACCTTGGAATATGTCTGATATAACATATCCCAGATGTCCTTTGCTGTAGCAAAAAACATACAAGTGTCACTGATTTCGAGATTCATGGAGCTCCATAACCACGAGATGATTATGGAGTCAGTCTCCTCCCACGCCTCAAAACCATTGTCTCCGGTTTTGGGCCATTTCTCAATAAATGGCCAAGCTTTCCTTTTCCTTTCAGGGAGGTTTGGACTAACTGAGACCATTTGAGGTAATTTTGTCCATTCAGCCTGTAAGTGGGCTGAATGATCTGTAATTCACCGTAGCGCTTGACCTGGGTTTCCTCGTCAATCAGTTGGGTGGAGGATGATCTAGGGGTGGTGGAGGATGCAATAGTTTGAGCCATTTAGAGGCAGGATAGAGTTCAGCAATTAAGGCCGAGTAGGAAAAAGAATTGGCAATAAAGGCCTAGGAAATGAAGAGCTTCAAGATCGAATCTCTTCACTTTGATACCATGAAGAAAAGTTAGCAATGTTGAAAGGAATGACTTAATTTCTCATTCACTGAATATGGGTATTTATACACAAGGTAAGGATCAATTAGGATCCCAAAATTAAGCTACAATCTTCCTAATTAAGGTATCTATAATCAGTTACACGTTTCCTAAATTAAGGAATACACAATTACTATTCTATAATAAAATCATCCACTAATTATGCTATAATCAAATCACCCACTAATTATGCAACTGAATCTCCAACAATAAGTAATATAAATCCATACATAACGTATAATAGTTTTCTGCGATATGGGATAACATATTGATGAGTTTATGACTTAATAGAGTTTTGACTTTAGTTGACTTAGTCAAACATTGGTTGACTATGAGTTAAGTTGAATAAGTTAAAGTATACGAACGATGTGACTTGTAATGAGTTGTGATATACATAGTACACGACAATAATGATATGCGATAGGTTATACTATACATGTGATAGAGTGTCTTGAGTAATTATATGATATTGTAGAGATCCTAAGTTGAGCGTAATGGTTATGTATTGATTAATGGTTGTAAGTACGAGTAGACTTACGTATGTTGTCATTGTGGAGTCTAGCATTAGTGGACTTAAATAATTTGGTTGTGTTGTACAATAGGCCTACTTCACTTATTGTCTTGTTTTGTTTATATGTTTGTGGTTACGGACATGATGAGATTATTCTAGTTTGTGATAGGACAATCATCCTACTTTGATGATTGATTGTAGGACAATCATCCTATTTTGATGATTGATTGTGTGTTTAGTATTTACAAGCACATTGAGTTATTTTGGTATGTGATTCAATAGAACACATGATGATTGGAAGTCCTTGAGTTTGATGCCGGTTCCAAACTGTGGTCCATTCTAAACTAGACCCGAATGACTAGTCCCTGAGTTCAGCACAGTCCTTGAGTTCTGGGTCGCTATGCACACACCCTCTTCTGTTGGCCACAGTTGAAAAGTAGCCCCACTGTTGTAGCAATACGCATGACTTTGGTTTGCTAGTAGAACCCGATGGGATCGGGGACGTCGATACTACTTACACGAGTATTGAGGCACATTTGTTTTTTTGTGTATTGCAGGAGCAATGCAAAGTTGGAGAAAGAGAAATGATATCCTTTATTATGTGATTTATTTACAAGCACTTAAGTGAACATCAAGGTGTTATGTGACTTACGTGAATTGTATATCAATGATGATATTACATGTTCAGTTGTGGTATATAAATGCTATTGCCATGTTACTATTTTTTCTTGAGCATTATGTCGTGTCATGTAGTTGCATTGGGGTCTTGGTTTACTGTTGCCTAATTACTTATAGCACCCAATACATTATAGTGGCTTACGGGGTCTTTCAGACTCACCCAACAACCTCCTCAGTTTGCAAGTGAAGTTCAAGCACAACGAGTCTTGAAGCTTGGAGTTAGCAATGTAACACCTCGACCCAACTTCTTTCCTGATTCGATTATAGTCTCTCGTTATTGACCTTGAAACCCTCGGAGAGTGAGGTGTCATGCTTGTTAAGCGTGACGTGTTGGATCGAGAACCATATTTGACGCGTGTTTAACTCACGGTGAGTTGCACTTTGTTCCTATACCCGTTCGAGACTATCCTCGGTGTCGATTAGCGTTCGTATATGTTATATTTCCTCTTTGGTTGGTTATCCTAGCCTTGGCTTAGTTTCGTTCGCAAACGACAAGCACGTTTGCTTTGACGTTAATCCGTAAGTTAAGCTGGTTGAGTGTGGATGTCTCGATGTGCAATTGAGACTATTGTTTGTTATCATTCGTGCCTCGTCACGGGATGATTCGGGTGTGTATTGGATGTGTTTTGACTTTGATTTGATGTTAGGATTAACCTAGGATTATTCCGGGATATTTCGGGAGCGTTTCGGATCAAATTCAGAAAAATTAGAAAACCTGGGAGGATGGTGGCTGCTCAAGTGGCAGAATATGTGGGATTTGAGCAGGCGGCCGCCCAGCCCCGAGCCCTGTTCGTCCGATTTTTGTATTTTCTCGATTGTTTATGTTTTTAAGTAGTTTAAAATGCTCAAACAAGCCTAGGATTGGACCAAACACTTACCCATGGTATTAATAACATAACCCAACTTTATTTTCTCTCATTTCTCTTTCTCCAACCCAGATTTTAGAGAGAGAAAAAGAAGAGAGAGAGGAGAGAGAGTATAGAGTATAATCGCGATATCTTATTCGTTTGGAGTCGAATTTGTGAGCCGTCTTCGCCGGAGCGTAGCTAGCAACGAGGGGAACGATTCTAACCAAATGGATTGTCTGATCTATTAAGGAATCACCAACCCATCTCTTCTCCCATGTTTTAGAGAGAGAAAGTGGTGTTTTGAGAGAGAGGAAGCTTGATTCGGAGTTAGATCGAGCTTGGGATCGACGTTTGGACTCCGTAGCGGCGTAGAGGTCGCGAAGGAGTACGTTTCCACCCGAAGCCCCTTGGATTTCGTGGAGGATTTACGTTGTATGGTAAGTTACTAATCTCCTTCTTAGATTTTGAGCATCGTAGTATAATATTGCGATGATTACATGTTATACATATTGTATATGGAATTTCTACATGCTATACTTGTTCAATATGAATTGTTAGCATGCTATTTGTTGGGTATCGATGATTTGTGGTTAATTTCGTAGTCTCGGAATATTAGAGACTTGTGAATGATGTTGTAGTACACATTGTTGTTATACATGTTGTGTTGACGTCTCCCAGTGTTAGAGACTCCTCGAGACTATGTTGTGGATATTGTTGTTATTTCCCGAGTTGTAGACTCGTAGGTTTGTTTTATAGTTGGGTTCCGACAAAGTCGCCTATGGCTTGTTTTAGTTATATCGAGTATTTATAATTTGTTGAGATTTTAATCGTTAGTACACTCGTGAGATTTTTATGAGTAATATACTTTCGGTATATTGAGTCTCGTGATTGAGATGGGTATGTAGGGATGATGCTACGGCTTGTCCTGATGTTTTGAATTTTTGTAAGACTCGAGTGTGGTCGTTGGGATATTGTGAATCGAATATTACACTGAATGGGCTAGACTCTAGTCGTGACTAACTTTAGCGGAGTCGAATAGGACGTTAAGAATATACGTCGTGTAATGAGTTGACAAGTAGTATTTTAGTCTCCTACGAGGTGGGATGACGCATTTAGGAGACTTTGATCAAGCAACTTGAGTTAGGTTGACTTAGTCAACGTTGTTGAACACGTGACTACTTGAATTGGGTTGGATGATTATATATACACCCTACGTCCAAGCTTTGATTGGTTATTAAAGGTACTTGTACTTCATATAAGTTACTAATGAGTTGTGTACGATCATGTGTGACGTATGTTGGAAATAACTTAGTCGTTACGCATTGAGCGACGTGTTTATGATGAGTTGGTTATATCCTAGGTAGTTAATGATACACCTTGATTATCGGTCCTTTACGGGCTATGTGACTTGTCGGGAGTCATGATATACATAATACACGACGAAAATGAGATGGAATAAATACACATGAGATGGAGTGTATTTTGATCATAGGATACTGTAGAGATCCTAAGTTGAGCGTGTTGGTGACGCGTTGATTTGTGATTGTAAGTATGAGTAGACTTACATATGTTGCGATTATAAAGTCTAGCGATTACGGACTTGGATGATGTGTGGTAATTGTGATTGTTCTAGTAAGCAATAGGACAATCATCCTACTTTGATGATTGATTGTGTGTTTAGTATTTACAAGCACATTATGTTGATTTGGTATGTGATTCAATAGAACACATCATGGTTTTATTTGATAAGTTGTGATTCCATAGAACACGCTTGATTAGTTTAGCATGAGTAAACATCTACTTGTGCATTGCATCGAGTCCAGCTGACATATGTGCATTGGAGGTGTATTGACGCTCGGTTATTGCGGGAGCAGGGGCTTCGTAATAGCCGAAGGCCAATACACTAGGTCTCGTCTTACCGTTGGCCACGGTAGGGGTTTCTTTAGCCCCACAGTTGAACGGAATAAATGGCGACTGTGCATTGTCGACATTGTTTTGTATGCATTGGGATAATGGACACCGGTCCCTGTGATACCTATAAGTGGCTAGAGCCGTATATCTCTCGGGTCGTAGGGGATCGAGCGATACATCGACGTGGATACGAAAATGATCCACAACGGGTACTTGTAGATCGTGCGGGTCGCGGTCGGGTACATTTATTTATTTTGGGATACGAGTACCTGTCCCTTTGTGATTTGTGTACGGCGGACAATCATCTATTTGTTCGTGATTGATATTGGGAAACGTGTCTAGCATCGCGGTACAATTATTTATTATGGCTCTACGAGCGAGCGTAGGAATATAATATTATTATTATCTTGTTCGATAGCGAGGCATCTTTTATAGTTACGTGAAGCGGGCGTAATCGTCTTCTACGGCTTCATGGAGCAATAAGGTCGGAAGTGTTTTAAGGGATTTCGGAGGTGTACCTCGAATCCACCGTATCCACCTTTATGTGTTTATTTACACTTTATGTGCTTCCTATATGAACGAATGTTGGTCGTGGTCTCCAACCGGTGCATGACGGTTGGCAGCTACCGAGCCTCTCGTGAATATAGGGTTGGTTGTCTTATGTGCTACAACCTGTTTATTATCCTACTATTCTTATGTGCATAATACCATGCCATATTGTTTCATTAGTAGGTTACTGGGTCATTCGACTCATCCCTTCCATATTTGTTTTCCTTAATTGTAGGATACGTTTCAGCGTAATGAGGCTCTAGTTCGAAGATCCTCTAGTTGTATCTAGTTAGTATTTTATATTTATTTCCTGTACTTGTGAGACCGTGGGTTAAACTGAATTATGTAAACTTAGTATGTCAGGTAGAGATTCTTGTATTTGGTGCCGACTTGTGGAGTCGTGCCGGTTGTACTATTGTTAGAACTTCAGTGTTCATAGTTGGTGTGGCCGTGTGCCTGTTGGTATTTTACTATTGGTTTTCCCGAGCGTGTTGTCTCGTGGTGTTTTAGATGTTGTTGTTCTCCGTCGCTTGTTTAGTCGTGGAGGTTATTATTATATGTTAGGATTCTTGTTATTCGAGCTTTGAGGCTCAAGTTCATTTGTTATTCCGCTGCCTTGTTTTTAGTATTCCGCTGCATTGGTTTAGTTTCGAGCTTTTGTGGCTCACTTTATTTTGTTCTTCTTGGGTTTGGCGCTCTGAGTTAGGGTTCAACATCGAATCTCGGACTCGGGTCGTCACAAGCAAGATGTATTTGTATTGTCATTTTCTTCTTATTTCTTGCACTTTGAGATAGTGAGGTTCACTAAGTTATGTAAACTTAGTATATGGGTAGAAATAATTGTATTCTTCAGATTTTTATTTTAATGCCGACTTGTGAGGTCGTGCCGATTGTTGTATTTTATAATTTCGTTTTATAGTTCGTGGTCTTGGTGTGGCCTTGTACCTGTCGATATTTTTATTAATAGTTTTCCCGAGCGCGTAGCTCGTGGTATATATTATTGTGTTTGTCCGGCTCATGTATTTAGCCGTCGAGGTTTTTTTTATTGTTGGGTTTATTTTAATGTTGTTCTCCGGCTTGTGTTTGGCCGTGGAGGTTTACTAGTTATGGTTTTGTTATTCGAGTTTCTGAAACTTGAGGTTTACTTAGTTGTAATTATTGTATGAGTTTTTGAAACTCACATTTTAACTTATATTCAGCTGCATAGTTTTTAGTTTTGAGCTTTTGTGACTCGCTATTTTCGGTCGTTATGTTATTTTGGCGCATCGAGTTGGGGTGCAACGTCGGATCCTGAACTCGGGGCGTCACAGAGTTCCCGGAGACGGAGACGGTAGAGGCGGTGATTCGAGCAATTGGGGAATCAATGGAATGCAAAATACCCATTTGGAAGAAGAGATCTCCCAAGACTTTGATTGAGAATGCCGAAATAAGACAATAAAGGTTTGTGGGTCTCCTTAATTTGCTTGATATTGTGGCTTTCTTGGCCAGAGATGACTGTTTGAAGAAGAATCAAAATGGGATTTGTTGTTTATTTGGTCTCCTTAAATCAAAATTGGGTTGCAGAGAGAGAGGGTTTATAACGTTTGTCGAAAGAGAGATAGGAGTGGGCAATGGGGGCTGAAGATGAAGACGAACCAGAAACTCAGAAAGGGAGACAAGGATGAACCACCATGAAATTCCATAAATGCCCTTAACCAAAGTCACGTGTTGACTTAACGGATAAATCCTAACGGCATCCACCAAAAGGACTAAGCGTATGTCTAATTTTAGTACTCTTGGGACTAAAATTTTAAATTTTTTAAAGGACTAATCGTAAAAAGGTTAATAATTAAGGGACTAATGGTATAATTAACCTTAGTATATATTATCATGTCCCAAACTCGTGGACCAACAAGTTTGAGGTCCTAAGTGATCAATATACTCAAGAATTGTCGTACACAAACTAGGGGTGTAAATGATTCGCTTTATACCAAAATTACTAACTGAACTGAACCGAACCATTCGGTTTGGTTTGGTTCGATTCAATTTTATGGTTTAACGAAAAATTTGTTTTGATAAATTATTTTCCAGAACCACTAAAGAGATTAAAATAGAAAAAGACAATGTCAATTTTCAAATATTGCAAAAGAAGAAGAAATTTGAGACTAATTTCGTTAAGGTCGAGAGAGATCTTACGATAGTTGAGAGAAAATTTTGATTCCATGAGGTGTGAGAAAGAATGTTAGAAAGGTGAAAGGGAGAGAGCGCCGACGAGGTGAGAGGGACAATGGTGGACTAATGGTGAGGCGTGACATTGCGTTGAGGCGAGAGAAAAAGATATAGAGTTGAGAGACCAAGACGTGAAATTACCATCTTTACTCTTAAGATTTTTTAAATCTCAGTCAAAGGTTCAAAATTTTCAAAACAAATCAAATGACTATTAATAATAAGAATATATATATATATATATATATATATAACGGTTTAGTTTGATTCGGTTTGATCCTAAAATTACAAACCAAACCGAACCGACCAGTTTATAAAATTTTTAAATTGTGACCGAACCATCCTAGTCTAAAATCAAACCAAATCACTCAATTTATTTTGGTTCAATTTCGCAGTTCGTCAGTTTAAATTTACACTCTTAACACAAACACAATACGACTGAGGAATGTCAAGGTTGCTGCAGCCTAGTTCGAGTTAATTACAATGGGTTAAAGACAAAATGAATCATCAATCTTTGCTTAAAAAGTCTACTCTACCATTCAACTTTCAACATGAGTAAAAAAAAAACTATTAAATAAAACAAAAAGAAAAACACTACTGCTAATTCTCCATTAAAATATTAACATAACTGATAGCGTGGACGTATGTGTAGACAAAAATTAGCAAAGGAAAAAATTAGCTAGGAAAAAATAACCAAAGCACTGACGTGGATGTGCACCGACGTGGATGTGAATAATTCACATTTTTCTTCACAATGTGTATTGAATTTCAAAAAATTAATAGTTTAATAACTAATAAGAAATTGAAAGTTTTATAGCTATGTCACTAAGAAAACAGAATGCTGGAATATAGTAAATGTTATCAAAGATGTGATAACATCTACTATAACATCTAGAAAAATTGCAGCGGAATTAATAAAACAGAAAGTTAACAAGATTGATGTATCCTTTGTCTACAAGTATAAATACTTGTAGACGTGCCAATATGGCAAAAACTTTTCACTAGAAAATATAGAACCGATTACAAAGAAAACAACTAGCGAAATTCTAACAAAAGATCCTAACAACGAAAGTAGGCAAAAGAGACTACAAACTTATGCTTTGGTAATACAATCCTGTCTAATAAACACTGACTTCCATCGAGGACAGAAACTTCAACACAGTTTTAGTAATTTCAGAATGAGATGTGTTGAAAGATGTGTCTGTATTTCTGCTCACATTCATCACACGACACAGCAGTGTATTAGACTTTTTCTCTCTCAGATCTCTCTCCAAAGCGTACAGAATGAAGAAGACACCATCTTCTTAAATAGGCTCCAGGGCTACACGAAAACACTTAGAAGGCAATGTTAATGTTAGAAAGACAATTTACTATATTTACATCAATCAAAACTTTGATTGAATCAATCAAACAAGTCAAAGCTAATTTACCAAAAATACATCAATCATCCATGTATAGACAGAATTTAAGAAAGGCAAAAACAATCTCAAATCTAACTAATTTAGAGAATCTCAAAAACTATTCTTGGAAAGCATATTCCAACAGAAATAATTTAGTTGATACATCACATTCACATCACTTCTTCACATTTGCATTGGAGAGTTTTTTTTTTTTTTTAAATGTGTAAATCCTAAGTAACACCTAATTTTTTTACATTTACATTTGCATTGGTAATGCTCTAACAGTTTGTTCCATTAATTAAAATCATAGACCTTTGTGTAAACTCAGTATTATACTAGCGTACGTCCACCTAGCTAATTTTTTCCTATGCACATCCACGTCGGTGCTTTGGTTTTTTTTTTTAAATGAGGAAAGGACAGTAGTGCTAATTTTTTTTTTTTTTTTTGTGACCTTATAAATAGTTTGATTATTTTTAGGTCATTTTTGAAAATTGAATGGTAGAGTAGGCTCCCTTAACATAATCTAATACCCATTCGTTTCAGGCAAAAAGTCCGCTATACTATTTTTAGATGTTTCATTCAAAAAGTCTATTTTAAAAAATTATGCCTACAATCTCCATAAAACTTTCAACTTTACCCTTTACATGTAGTACAAACATATTAATTAGGCTAAAATATTTTTGTAATTATGACCAACTCTAAAACTATTTATATATCCGTTAATTATTAACTTTTCAAACGTGGACTTTTTGGGTGGAACGGAGGGAGTAATTAGTTTTGTCATTTGTCCAAATTACAACTTGATAAGCCCAAGCATGCATGGAGGAAGAATAAGAATGCTATCCAATTAAGGGTGAAGAATAGTGGCCCAGTTGCCCAATCCCCAGTTGTTGAGCTGAGTATTACCGATACTGAGCTTACTATTTTGTGGAAAGGGAAAATCTTTCCTATTTTCCTCCAAGAAGGGAAATCAAACTATGTGATCTATTTTTCTAATATTACTAGTTATAAAGCCCGTGTAATGTACGGGTGCAATTTAACTTTTGTGTTCAATTGATACATTTTAAAAATATTTTTGAAAAAAATTATCATTATTGAATATAGATGTTTGTTGACTTCATGTCTGACAAAAGTTAAGTCTTGTCAATATATGCAAATTGGTAGTTGTTTATTATAATATTTTCGTTTTAAAATAAGTATTTTTTATTGGTGGTCAATACATATATTTTTGTTTCTATACATTTTTTAAATTTTTTTAGTACCCTTTAATGATATCATATTATTAGGTTTTTTTATCTCTTTTTTTCATCTTGCACTTAGTAAAGATATTTTAGACAAATATTTGAAAAAATTTACAAAATTAAAAATAAAATATTTACTTTGGGATATATTGAAGAAATATAACATTTTTCTGAACAAATGAGAATTGTTTAAGAATTGTAATTATATTTTTTGAAATAATTTTTGGAGATCATTCAATAATTAAAAAATGTTTAATTGGATACTATATATATTTACATATTTTTTATACACTATCAGTTTGAAAAAGAAATTTACACAAATATCAATAAAACATAAGCATCAATTTTGAATAAATAATTTAAAATTTTTGTTAATATGGATCACATATTATATATATTATTTTATGACGTTTTAAATAAGAATATGAGACTCAATTTAACATGGAGAGAGTATCATATATAAAAATAAAATCTAGTTGGTTTATATTATAAAATAATTTATAAAATAACATAATATGTTTTTAAAATCTTTACATATAATATAATTGGTTGAGTTGGTTTAAGGTGTATAATCATATTTAAAAGAATGTGAGTTCAAATCTCATTGACAACGTTATTTTATTTCCTAAAGTCCTTCTCCTATTAGTATTACCTAATAGTAATACATATTGTAAAACCTATTATTATTAGGTATTGTTATTAGCTAATGACTTAGAAATGAAAAGTCATTTCACTCCAAAGGTCATGCTTAATGACTTAGAAATATATATTATATATATATATTTAAAGTTGGTGAGGATGCCTCTAAGTGTGTCACCTTATCCAACTTATACATATACATATATATATATATATATATGTATATATATATATATATATATATATATATAGTTTTGTGGTGTGTATGGAAAGGCTTTCGTAACTCATAAATATCATTTTTTTTTTGGGGAAAATTTAGAGAGATCTCAAAGCCTTAAGAAATGAGCATGTCATTTCACATCTATTTTATACATATGATCTAATGTTATTCTAAAAAACAGAGCTTGCTAATGGGGACAATAGTATGAACATCATAAATTATTATTGTGCACTTAGAAAAGTTTAAAAGTCCGTTGGTTAATGCGTTTTAACCAAAATGTAGGGATAAAATAGAACTTATTTGCGAAAAATTACATTTCAATGCTGTAGAAGAAAAATTGCATTTTTTAAACGCGGCTGCATTTTAAAACGCTGAGATTTTCAAATTTTTTTTTCAAAATGTAAGTTTTAAAACGCTGCTAAGAAAAAAAAGATGCGTTTTGAAATGGTTTCTCAAACACATTCATTAGAAAAAAAACTACATTTTAAAAAATATGAATTTTAAAAAAGCTGTGTTTTGAAAATATTGTACTAATTCAATTTAGCTCTATGTTGATATAGCCCATATTGAACTAATAAATTTGTTTAATTAAGGAATAATTGCGAGTCGGTACCTTTTTGACAATTTTCAACCGCTTAATGACATGATAATTGTTTCAAACCGCAAAAGTCCTTTTTAAGTGATAAATTGTCTATTTGTTCCAATACTGCTCCCCTTTGAGCATGTTGTCTCCTTTACTTCCCAAAAAACCTAATTTATCTTTTCAATACTACAACCACCTCCTTTCCAAGAAACTCAATTCATATCATCATCCTCTCAACTTCTTTGACTCTCTCTCTTTCTCAGTCCCCTCTCAACATTGGCAAACAAATGGAAGTGGTGCACGAATTTGGGCAAGAAGAAAGACAAGATGTTCACATTAACTGGGCAACCAGGTAAATTGATTGGCTTATCTCTAGAACGAAGAAGAGTGAAAGAAAGAGAAATGAACAATTCTTCGATTATGACATTTTGATTTTACTACTTATGCTGCTATACCGTTTCTCTTGCGGAGATTTCTTCCTTATCTTAAGATCTTTTGAGTGGGAAAGAAGAAATGCAATATGTAAAAATGAGGTGAATATTACTTACCCAACTTCTTCTTCTTCTTCTTCTTCTTCTTCTTCTTCTTCTGTGTAGTTGATTTTTGTTGATTTTGAAAAATTCGTGCATTGCAAAAATGGTGATGCACAACTTTCTTGTGTATCGCAAGTGAAAAAGGTAATTTGTGCATTGTCTTGTATTGTAATGTATCATTTTTATTTTGCGATGCACAACATGCCTTCCGTATTTTTATGTGCATCGTGTTATGTTGCGATGCATTATTTTTTATTTTTGCGATGCATAACGTGTATTGTTCTGTATTTTTAAAGCGTATAAATGATATTTCGTAACAAAAATATTATTTTCTAGTTAAAAATAATTATAATAAAATTTAGTAAATAAAAATTATCTAAAAGAAACATGCCAAATGTTGCCCTTTAATTTAGCTCAAGATGGACCGAACTAATTCAGTTTGGGCTGCAAATTATTTTTAGGGATATTGACATTACTAGTCCCTCGACTATGGCCGATTTCACCATTAGTCCCTTAATAAATTTTTTTATATTTTTGTCCCTTGACTATGAAAATTAGACACGGTTGGTCCTTTTGGTGGATGTCGTTAGAATTTTTCCGTTAAGTCTGTCTTGTGCCTAACACGTGACTTTGGTTAAGGGCATTTAAGGAATTTCACGTGTAAAGATATATTTTAATACTTAAAACAATTTATTCTTTTTTTTTTCTCTCTCTCTCCTCCCCCTCCCCCCCCACACCCCCTGCGTAATGGGCTCCTTCCCCCACTGCGTTTCTCGATTTAAGCCCAGATCTGGTAGTCGATCATCCATATTTACCCAATCCAATGATCTGAGATAGAATTAAAGTTCATCTGTTTGATCCACATGGTTCTCTTTTTTTGACACACAGATTCATGGCTTTCTATTTCATTTTCACCCTTCCAATCTGAAATTAAAGTACCCATTTTGAACAGATTAGAGGTAAGCTTAGCTTGCTGCCCTTATCTCGTTGATTTTGATGTTTTTTCTTGGTGGAAACTTTTTGATGGGAGTCAAGCATCACATTGCTTGTTTTTATATCTCGGTGTATGATATGAGTCTCTAACTGTTCATGGAGGTAAAAGAGTGCAGCTGCCAAACCATTGGCTATCTTTACTCTCCTTTCCCAATCAAGAGGCACTAATTAACTCCTTATTATCTGTAAGCTGAACACCAACGGTATCGTGGAAAACACCGGAAGGTTGTCTATTGGGCATATAGTGGTGAGAAGATCGCACCTACTTGGACTCGAAGAAATAATGAATGGAATTAAGGATATGAGCAGACCCAACCCAGATTTTTTGGCTCCTGATTTCTTGCCTTTTGCAAACCCAGATCAAAAGCCCCAAGTTTTCAACCCGCAGTTTGTTTTAAACCCAACCCAGATTTAAACCATGGGTACCCCACCCCATGTTTGCTCCATGATAAGTGAAATTTCATAGTGGGACTGAGATGTTGTAGGGGGGGGGTTGAGGGGGTGGGTTTTCGAAAGCGCATCGACTCTTTTTGCCGGCGGTGGGGAACATAGGAGAGAGAGACGGGTGGGTCGCGTGCACGACCCGGACTAAGGATGGATTTGGAGATCTTCATGGAACAGGAAGAGGAAGAGAGGCGAGAGGGAAGTAGATGAAAAACTCGCTGGTTGTAGTGCCGTTGGTCCGGTGAGGCCTGTCGAATTCCATTAAGCTACCTTGGGATAGCCATGGATTGAGTGGTAATGTGAGTGGGGGAGTATGATAATAGAAAGAAGTGTGAAGAATGAATGTGAGATTAATTAAATCTGGCTAGGGTGGGGTGTTTTCTTGTGGGCGTAGTGTATGGTAATGGTGGTGGGGGTTGCAAAGATCAGACAGACGGGTTATGGAGAGAGAGAGAGAGATGAAATATTTGAGGGGTTTTGTCTTTTATGTGTGTGTGTGCTGCGTGTACAGATATTTTCCTTTGTTAGTAGAGAGACATCAGAGAGAGAATAATAATTTTTTTTCTTTTCACATAAAATTCCTTAAATGCCCTTAATCAAAAGCACGTGTTAGGCACGAGACAAACTAAACGGAAAAATTCTAACGGTATCCACCAAAAGGATCAACCGTGTCTAATTTTCATAGTCAAGGGACAAAATATATGAAAAAAATTTGTTAAGGGACTAATGTTGGAATCGGCCATAGTCAAGGGACTAGTAATGTCATTATCCCTTATTTTTATCACGTTGAATACAGCATGACCTCACGCCTTACCACTTTGAAATGTTCACATTGATTACTAGTGGAGAGATCCATCTTTATTAAACACTTTATAATATATCAATTTTGACCTCAAAGACCATTTAAATACCAACAACAAATCCCCATCCCAATCCCCATTGCCTAACATACAATTATACAACCAAACTTCTCCCTCCCTCCCTCCCTCCCTCCCTCTGTTATGGATAACAGCACTACTCAACCACTTCTCTCTCCTAGAGAGGATGCAAAAGCCTTAGACCACTTTCCTAGATTATCAAACACTTCACTCAGTTCCTCCTTCATCGTCAACTCCGATGACATCCCACCGATCACCGGAATCCGCGACTTTTTCAAGGAATTCCAAATCGAGTCTAGCAAGCTCTGGTACCTCGCCGGCCCGGCAATTTTCACTTCCGTATGCCAATACTCCCTTGGCGCCATCACTCAAACGTTCGCCGGCCAAGTCGGAACTCTCGACCTCGCTGCCTTTTCCGTCGAAAACTCTGTCATCGCCGGTTTCTCTTTCGGCATCATGGTAACATACTTATTTCATTTTTATGTTCTAATCCCTCACAATATTTGGATACAAAATTATCTTAGCGATAACTATTAATTGGTTACATAGTTTGCGACACTAACTTGCTAAGCAATGAAAAATACGTATTAAATTTTGGATACAAAATCTCTGTAACAGTACTGCTTTGGGACTATTCCCTTGGTCTAATTGGATAATTCTGGTGGGTTTGATTTGAATAGATGGGAATGGGAAGCGCACTGGAGACGTTGTGCGGGCAAGCGTACGGAGCAGGCCAAATCGATATGTTAGGAATATATATGCAACGATCATGGGTCATACTAATAACCACCGCAATTCTCCTCATGTTTATCTACATATTTGCCACGCCGCTTCTATTTCTGATCGGACAAACAGAAGACATATCAAAAGCTGCCGGGAAGATGTCTATATGGATGATCCCACAGCTGTTCGCTTACGCAATGAACTTTCCGATAGCCAAGTTTCTACAAGCGCAGAGCAAGATGATGGTGATGGCTTACGTATCGATTGGTACTTTGGTATTGCACGCGGTGTTGAGCTGGTTGGTAATGTTGAAGTGGGGGTGGGGATTGGCCGGAGGAGCGGCGGTGTTGAATTTTTCGTGGTGGTTGATAGTGGTGGCACAGCTGGTTTATATATTTAGTGGGACTTGTGGTCGAGCTTGGACCGGGTTTTCAATGAGAGCTTTTCAGAATCTTTGGGGATTTGTTAGGCTGTCTCTTGCGTCGGCCGTAATGCTCTGGTAAGTATAACGATCCTTTTCATAATTTCTGCGTCAATGATTTGAGAGAGATTGGCAGCTTGTGGTTTCCCATTATAGTACTCCTACTTGCTACTACATTAATTACTCCTAGTGACTTGGGCAGAGATCCCTCATCTTCGGGATCTAAGTATAAAAGTTAATAAATGTTTTTGGAGCATAATTTAATGTCGGGAGAGTTTAATTAAATAATAATAATATTTTTTTAAATACTCGGTCCGTTTTAATTAAAGAGTTTACTTTTGAAAATTTTAATAATTAAGAGATATATAATTAGTATTAAAATTTATCATAATTACAAAAATATTTAAGAATAGTTAAGATTTTTATATATGTGGAGTGTAAAGTTGAAAGATTTCATGAATATTATAGATATAATTTTTTAAAAATAAACTCTTTAAGTGAAACATCTCAAAATAGATATAATAAACTTTTTGCTTCGAACTGAGGGAGTAATTACACTATTGAATATTACTCCCTCCGTTTCAGGCAAATAGTCCAATATACTATTTTGAGATATTTCACTTAAATAATTTACTTTAAAAAAATTATGCTTAAAATTTTCATAATTTTTCATCTTTACCCCGTACTTGTGTTTTAATTATCTTGGTTGTGTTTAAGTATTTTTGTAATTATAATCAACTATAATAATACTAATATATTCTTAATAATAAGATTTTTCAGAAATTTATCGGCGGAACGGAGGAGTAATAATCAGTGTTAAAATAGATAGTCAACAATGACAACCAGCACAACTTTAGTTGTCAATGGTTTAAGTCCTCCCTCTCCCTTGTTATTATTAGCGATGAGATAATGCTATTATTCGGGTAGTTCGTGCTATTAATTTCGACCATTTATTGTATATCAAACATCCGACAATTCTGCTTAATAATCATATCCGGCCTTTCCTGGCTACCAGACAACTCTAAATAGTTTTTAGGCCTTGGCCATTATAAATTTCTACGTAATATTCTATTTTGTTTTTAAAAGAAGCCAATATTTCTTATTTAGCTCTTTTTTAAAAAAATGTTCACTTTTTTAAATGTTTTTTTCTATTATTTTCTTTTTAGAATGTATTCATATAACTTTAATGTCTCGTTTTGGATTTAACTTTTAAATAATTGAAGAAAAAGTAAGAGTGAGATGGAGAGATAGGTGGGTAAGATTATAAAATAAGAATTTTGGTAGTCAAAATTAAAGTCGGATATGATTAATAAATCGAATAGACAGATATTTGATTCTCAATAGGCGGTCGGACTAATAGCATGAGCTATCCGGATAAAGTTATTATCTCATCTCTAATAATATGAAGGGAGAGGTGATATTATTAGTACTTTTACTAAAAAAAAAATTACTTAACTAATATTTTAATTCCAAAAATATCTCTAATTTATAAATAAAATTTAATAACGAAGACGCTAATAATACCGAGATTAATATTCTTAACTAAAAGACAAGCCACTAGCTGAATTGGAATTGAACTTATTTCACGACTTCTATGCAAGGTCGGTAATAATTTTCTAGTGATGGAAATGAAATAAATTATCTACGCACAAGTCACATTCTAGCTTTAAATCATGATTGCTGAACTCCCATACGATGATACTTTTTCTGTTTGTACTCACAATTTCCTATTTACATTTAGATATTTTACATTTTATCCCTATTAAATTACATAAAATGAACAATTTTAATTCCGAGTAGGATTTAAGTTAGTCCTCAAAACATTTGACTTTCATCACTTAAAAACAAACCCCCTTGTTGGATGTGGATTGCTGGGTTACGTCACTGAGTACCTCAGATCCTGGTTCTACTACTCTCTTACAACGGGCATTGAATTTCAAAAAATTAATAATCTAATAACTAATGAGAAATAATTTAGTTGACACATCATATTTATATTCTTTTTCTATAATTGTATTTAAAAAAATTTTTGAAAAATATGTAAATCTTAGGTAACATTCAATTTTTCTACATTCACATTTGCATTGGTGATGCTCTAAAATATAGTGTTATCTTAATAAAAAAATTGATCCAAGATAAAATAACACTTATTTTGGATCCAAGGACATATAACTGCAACACCCTCCTTGTTAGAACAATCTTCATTTTCAAAACAATTTTATTATTAAAATATTATATATTTATAGTATATAATTAATTAATGTGATTTATGGTCGGAAAACGTTTTGGTGCAGCTTGGAGACATGGTACTATATGGCATTGGTCCTCTTTGCTGGATATCTCAAGAATGCTGAAGTTGCCGTGGACTCACTCTCCATATGGTTAGTTTTACATTTTAGCAACACAAAATAATTAAAAATAATAATATATTAAATCTTGGATATATAATTACATATTTACATTTTACCTCCCAAAGAATTATGATTGTCATTTTGATTTTGCGCTTTCATTTCCGAAAGGTTTAAGTTTGAGCATAGTGTTACATATAACAATTTTAGCTTAAACAACACCAATTACAAATCTAGAAATTTGTTATATTAAGAATGAATGGACAAATCTTTATGAGGTGAGAAAGTTGTTCCATCGTAATTTATAACCTAGAAAAATCATGTTTTTGAGGAAAACAGTCTTTTTTCTTGCATCCATAATTAAGATCTTGGAATGACACCACAAAATTCGTTAAAATAGATTGATAAAAATTTAGAAAAGACCGTCTTACGGATATTTTTTGTAAGACGGATCTCTATGATCCGACCCACTGTGTGTAGGTGGGCTGTGCTGTGAGAGAGCGGGGTTATATCTTACAAATTAAGATCCGTAAGACAGTATCATATGAGACTTACTCAAATAGATTTAAGAAAACTTTGTTTTTTAGTTAATAATTCCCAGTAGTTGACTGGTCCCCGCTAAATATTGACTTGAATACCGGGTAATGTGTTTCATTTTTTGTCTTGAAATATGACCCTCATTAGTTTATACTCAAATTTTGACAGTTAGTTAGTAGAGGCAAAAGCATCTTCCTAAACATAAAAGACAAATATCTCATTTTGTTTGTTTTGGCATTGAGGTCAAAGGTGGTGTTTGACTCGTTTTGGACTTATCTCAACTCAATCCATACACTTGCACTGGAAAATAAAACCGTAAATATCAAAGATACAAAGATACATTTCTTTACTTCTTGGTTCTAAATAATTACTATTATTTTTTAAATTTAAAATAACGTGTTGCACTCGTAGAGATTTTAAAATGATTCTTTTCAATCATGGTTAATTTAATTAAAACATATTAAATATTAATATATTAGATTAATCAACATTACTAAGCAAAGACATACTGTAGGTTAAACTTTTATTTCGAGTCAAATAGAATAACGTACTAGCTAAAAGTTTCAATTTATTAGGTATTAGAAATTGGAATATCTAGTCCCCAAATTGTCCTCATTAGGATAAATTGTCTCAAAGAAATAACTTTATTTGAAAAATCGATTTTTTTATTTTAGTACTTTTACTCTTTCATAACTCCTTTAAATTGTTGTCTTAAAGTTATAGATCTTTTTTTGTATGACATATTTAGTAAATATCATATTTTTCAAATGAAAGAAAAATTAAGATTTGTATCATAAAATTATTATTTTTGAGATAAATAAAATAAAAAAATAAAATTATATATTTAAGACAAAGAGAGTAATAAAAAAGGGATGATTTTCTCTATAATGTGTAAGATACAAGACAACTCCACTACAAGACTGAATGACTGGTTCATATAGAGAGAGAACACCAAAAAAGACTTGACTTTTTCGTTCTAAAAAGTTGTGACCAATCGGTTATTAAAATACAATATAGACGGCAACTACTTCTGTGATGACTTGATTCCACACAAATTATTATCTTCTCAATGATTTAGATAAAGGATGTGTTTCACTTTTTGATGATTTAAAAGTTTGATTTTAAATTTTGAGTTTTGTTTGTATAATAATGAATAAAAAATAATACAGCGATACAGAGAAATTTGTTAGACTAAAATCAGATCTTAAATAACAAGACACACACAGAAGTCCTACATATGCGGGATAATCCCACCAGTCCCACATATGTGAGGACACGCTATGATATTATTTTTAACGACTTGGCCTTGTTACTCATGGCCCATACACTATCATATAAGGCACACACAAGTCACACATTTACCCGATGTGAGATATCACAAAAGTGATGGTTAACTTACAATTTAAGTTAGAAAATTGGGAATTTTGATCTGTTATTTAAAGGAACAAATTATGGGACTTAGAGCCCGTTTGGTGTAGCGTATTGAAAATGCAGTGTTTTAAAAACGCAGCGTTTCTAAAACGCAGATTATTTAAAACACGGTTTTTTTCTTTATAAATGCGTTTGGGATATTATGTCAAAACGCTGCTTTTTATTCCCTACTACGTTTTAAAATCTGCGTTCTGGGAAAAAGTTAGGAATTCCAGCGTTTTAAAACGCAGCTGCGTTTTGAAAACGGAGTGTTTTCTACCGCAGCATTGAAACGCTAAGTTAAGGAATAAGCTGCGTTTTAACCCTGCGTTTTGGCCAAAACGCGCGAACAAACAGGCTTTTAGTGACAAAAAAACACAAATTTAGTTTTTTAACCCAATTATTTGGGGTCAGGTCATAATCCTTGAAATAAGAACAAAACTAAACAAAGGAAAGTCATGTAGACCGCTAATAACCATTTTAGTTGTGTGGAATTTGAATTAGTCATAAAAATGTTTGTTGACCAGTATCAAATTAAATAGTACTAGTAATTTTGATTGATAATGATATGTGTCTTGAAGATTTTTTTTTTTTTTTGACTTCTGAATGTTGTTCTAGGACAAGGTCTTGATTGAAAAAACGATCTTGTGTAGTGCTCGGTTCACTGTAGTGTCTGAGGCATGTATTTGAGATTCTGCCGTGTCACTATATGACTTGATAGGATGCCCAGGATGCTCGGAAATGAGGTGCCACAAAACGTACGGCTTTGTTTCAAATGCTGAATTTTTTTTTTTTTATTGATTCTTGAGCATCTTATCAAATTGTTTAATAACTTGGCGTGATCTCGAGTGCATGCTGGAGGTACCAAACTGAACTCATCACCATAGAGGTTCTGGATCCAAAAAAAAACGCAAACAAGACGTATCAATTATCAAGTCAAACTTGTGATGAAGATTACTGGAGTATTATTCTTATAGTTTGAGAACAAAGTTTGTTTTATCTGGTATAACTCTTATTCATGAATTGCATAAATTTAAACACTTTCCGCTGCTTAGGATTTTTAACTTGCATTATTAACGTTTTGATTGAATGTTGCAGCACTAATATAGTTGGCTGGGTCATCATGATAGCTATTGGTTTCAATGCAGCCATAAGGTTAATTTCATAAAACACCAAATTCTCACATTTTCACCCAATTAAAACAAACAAGTCACTGATACAATGCAATATAATTATCGTGCAGCGTAAGGGTGTCAAATGAATTGGGAGCCGCCCACCCAAGAACAGCAAAATTTTCCGTGGTGGTTGTAGTTGTGAGCGCATTTTTGGTTGGTCTCTTGATGGGCGGGATCCTTCTCATCTTTCAGAACCAGTACTCCGCTCTATTCTCGAACAATGAAGAAGTCCAAAGAATCGTGTACAATCTCACCGGATTGCTTGTTGCTTGTATTATTATTAACAACGTTCAGCCCGCACTATCTGGTATAATTGATCTTCACTTTTCAGTACTGTTAAAAATGCATGTGAGTGTGTGTGTTGTGTGCTGATAAATGGATACATGGGTGGTTGCAGGGGTCGCCATTGGAGCAGGATGGCAAGCTCTTGTTGCTTATGTGAATATTGCGTGCTACTATGTATTGGGTATTCCTTTGGGACTCATCTTGGGCTTCAAATTCGACTTTGGTGTTACCGTAAGTATATTTTGTCTACCTTATTATTCGATTAATTCTCTCCACATGGTGTTGATCTATATATGAAATCGCTCTCTATCACATACAAAGTCCATCCCTAATGTGCATAAACTCAATTTTCTTATGTTCCTACTTCTTTGAATGAGTAACAGAACTCACAAGTGACTGATTCATACAACCAATAATCTTTTTCTTAAGATTCACGGTTAATTTGTTAATCTCGAGTCTCATTTATGATCGAGGATATAATGGAATTTCACAAAAGAAGATGAGACGAGCATCTTGAATTACATGGAAGCAAAATAATTGGAGATATGTTAGTGCTAAGACCTGTATTTCTAATGGTTGGTTTCTCGACTTTGAAATTATATCAGGGAATATGGATTGGAATGTTGACGGGTACAGTGGTGCAGACCCTGATCTTGTTCTGGATAGTCTATAGAACAAACTGGAAAAAAGAGGTAATTACTAGTGGATGCAGATCCTTTTCATTCTCATAACAATAGTGTACAATGTACATGCAATTTACTGACATGGTTTGTTAAAATTGTGAATCTACGGATGCATTTTGTTTTAATGGTGAAATATATTGAGAAAATAAAATTTATGTCTGAAATGCAGGCTTCGATTGCTGAGAAGAGAATCCAAGAATGGGGAGGGGAACCTGCAGATGTAGAAGGCAACAGCTTAGAAAAAGCGTAAAACTCCGATGTATGCATGCGTAGGTCAGAATTTCGACAAAATGCTTAAATGGGAAGATGAGAATCAATGCTTTCGTGACAACATTTGCTGTAAGATTTTGCATCAATATCTGAAATTCCACAATTTCCATAGATTCAGTTGGTATGTGTAATTCCCACGACATTGTAACAGTAGTAGGTTTTCGGCTTTCAAAGGATTGTGCCTTTCTTATAGCTAGGGAATGGAGAAATTAATTCTTTTGCGTTGCAATGTAGCAATAATATTTCAACGTAAAATGTATTTAGAGTTGTATCATACAATCACTTAATGCACAATTGGTACAATTTTTCTTTTCTGTTAGCATCAATCAATCTATTTAGAATTGATCTCTCTACCTCAGTTCAATTCTGTTCTGTATAAGTTATCCCAAGATGCATAAATTTGTTCCAACTTATAAGTGCTGAATCATCTGGGCCAGATACAGAGCTTTCCATTGAATCATCTGGGCCAGATATAGGGCTTTCCATTGAATCATCTGGGCTAGATGAAGGGCTTCCCCTAATTTACTTTAGGGCGAAATTCGGGGCCGGTACCTTTTAGACAATTTCAACCGCTTTAATCCACTATAAATGTTTCAAACCGAAAAATGATACTTTTGTTGTGAAATATCATCTATGCCCTTAAAAAATACGGAACGACACACTATCCATTACAAACCAAATCGATGCATCGCAACACATCGCGATGCATAACATTACACTTGTGATGCATAAAAATGTACAAAAAACGTACTGTTTTTGTGTATCGCGACACAACCTTTTCTTTTGATCCGGAAGAAGGCACTCTGTTTACGAAATGTCGTCTATGCCCTTCCTTCTAACACGCATGCATTGCATCGACTTCACACTTCAAAAACAACTACCTAGTTGAATGCTTAACACAAACACACTACAAAAAAACCTTCTTTACTTCAAAAAATCTTAAAAACCTTCGGCGATTACTCAGCAAACAACCTCCGACGATTTTGCAAAAAGATTTGAAAACATTATCGTGAGTTATTATCAACCAGAGCAAAAATGTCTTCGCAACCACAACAGAGCACTAGGAAGAAAACGACAAGGGTCAGAACAAACAAAACACAAAAACAACAAGTTGATGAAGTAACATGTTAGTATTGCCGAATACATTTTATTGTTGAATTTTTTGTTTAAAAAGTCCTGACTAGATTGAAATCTGAATATAAAAAAATGTTTGAAGGGTTTCAAATTTTGTGCATCATAATGCAACTTTTGTTATTTTTGATGCATCGCGATGCATTATTTGATGCATCGCATTCACTTAAAATATATAACATCGTTTTGAGTTCAAGGACCAATGTAGGAAAACTGAAACATCTATGACCAAATTAGGAGTTGTGGAAAAGTTCAGGGACCAAATTATATATTAATCCATTACATAATATTAAGAGTTTTGTTATGGATTAATATATAATTTGGTCCTTAAACTTGCCAATTTTCTACCTAGGTCACTGAACTTGAACATTTCCTAATTTGGTACATAAACTGAGGTTTTGGGTGATCAATTAGTCCCTCAACTGACGGCAGTCAGTTGAGATGCTAATTTTTTCTTGAAAAAACACAAATACCCTTGACTAATGTTGGCAGAAATTACACGTGGACATTATTACCTATTTTGATAAAATAAAATTTTCTTCTCTCTCCTCTCTTCTCTCTTCTTACGGTTCCAGTTCCACCAAATAAATTTGGACTTTTTACAATTTTTATTTTTACTTTTATGTTAGTATTTTAATTTCTAATAAAATAAGAGTGAAATAAAGAGAAAAGTAACCAGAAAAAAAGTGTAAAACAAGAAGAAAAATGAAGAAAATAAAAAGAAACATATTGAAAATAATTTCTCCACTTTAAAATAAAATTTAAGTTAGCTAAAAAGAAATTAACCATATTATTGTAAATGCAGCCTGAGTCAATATGCTTCGAGTAAAGTTCATCAACAAAATCAAAATTTGTTGAAATAATCTTCAGACCCAGACTTAAAACAAGCACATGAAAGTCAACTTAAAACATGGAAGTCAGACTTAAAACAAGCACATGGAAGTCAAATCTTCAGACTCTACTGGAGCCTCGCAAATTGTTCATGAGCAAATGCACGTATAAGCTCACACGCCTCCCTCAAGCTCACAATACTCGAATTAACCGGCAAATGTTTCATAATTGCAACCTCTCTCCTCACATCCTCCACATCTACAGCCATCCGGAGCTTCCTCTTCGAAATTGACTTGCAAGCTAATAATTCCCTTGAACTCCGATCTATACACAAGTACGTTACTCCAGATCTGGATTGTTGAATTATTTGATTTTACGTATTCCGTCATCTCACGAATAAAACCCTAATTCCTGTCTTTTCTAAATAATTAAGGGCTTTTTTTTTTCTTTTCTCTCTCTAGAATGAACTCATTGTTAGCTAGTTATGCCTCTTGACGAAGAACATGAAGAATCGAATCCCCAACTGAAGCAAAATCAACCTCATGAACCCACAAACCCTACACCATCTAAATCGACCGAAAACTCCTTTTCATCTCTCCCACCCCCCAAATCATCCTCTTGTTGGATATTTGTTTTGGTTTTCTCGGAAATATCAACGGGCAGAAATAAGATGAAGTAGAAATTAATTTACTTAACTTAATAAACGAAGTCGAGGCATGTGTTGTACACAATCTTCGCAAGACAAAATTGCCCCGTAATAGTGCTAACGGTTCTTGGCAATCGTCCCTAAGATGCAACAACTTTTCAATCGGCGTAGGTAGCACTTCAATACGCAGATTACGATGAACTCATCGGTGTTTCAGAACTTCCAAGACTCGAGAAGGAGTTAATACAGCAATATGACAATTCTCACTAACAGATTAAATGTTCAGGATTTCGGTATAACGAACTGTCGATCCGGGGGGTCTATTTATATATACTGAAGAGTTGTGGTGCCTTTCTGTGAATAGGCATATTTTTTATTTGGTGAATTTGGACCGTCGGATCACACTTGATCGTGTGAGCGCCGCTTGGACTAGAGCTGTCAAAGCGGTCCGGCGGTCCGGGCCAACCCGCGGGTTGCTTAAACCTGTTATTTGGCGGTGCGGTGCGGGCTAGACTATTAAGGGTGCGGGCCTAAAATGTGTCAACCCAACTCAAACCGTCGCGGGTTGTGGGTTAAACGGCCAGCCTATCAAAAAAATAACACATTTTAAAAAATTAATAAACATTACATATAAAGCCCAAAAATTAATGAAAAACCCACGAATAAAACATTATATAAATACAATCCACAAAAGTAGAAAATTGAATCAACAAAAAATCACCACAATTTAAGCTACACACAAACTTAATGATTTAACAGTTAGTTTGCCTCGTCTTGTTCGAAAAGTCATTTATTTAGAAGTAGAGCATTCTAAGCTACACTTATAACATCTCCTATTACAAACATTTATGTGTGAGGATAAATGTTAGAATTTCATCCCAATTTACTTGTTCCTCTATGAGACACCTCTTCTAAACCTTTGTCCATATTTTCTGATCAATAGAAAACAAAGTGTCTCACAGTTTCACTTTCCCTATTACGTAAAGGACATGTATCCTCCACAACAGGGAACCAAACCAGTTATGTCAATTAACCTCATCACTTTTTTCCCTTGTTGCTTCTTCTCAAGTTGACTTTGTGGGATAGGGACTACCTCCCTGTAGTGGTCAATATATTGTAGCTTACCCCCTGGCCCCTGCAATATGCTTTCTTAGTTCAATTAGGTCAGGAGAAATAGGAGAAGGCATTTTACCATCCTTCTTCTGTTAAAAAAAGAGACAATTGAAAAAAAATTGGAAAAACCTCGTAGGAATTTCAAACATTAAAAAAATTGATTATTTTCAAGTATTAGTGTATTACTAATTTACTGTATTAGATTGAAAAAATTGAAAAGGAAAACATTAATCAAACATAAATCAAAACATAAATTAAACATATTAATAAAAAAATAGAGGCATTTAAAAAGAGCTGATTAGTGATTATTTTGAAAAGGAAAAACGAAAAACTTACAGGGGAAGAGATCGCCGGAGCGGGAGAGAGGCTGTTGAGTGCTGACGTCGCAGTCGGCTTGAGACAGGGAAAGAGTGTGTTGGAGTCGCGGAGACGGTGACACGTAGGAGATGGTGATGCGTCAGAAATGGAGCCGGGAGGTGAGAGAATGAGTGACGGCTAGGTACAGTACTGCGGTGACGCCGGTGAGAGCTAAGACCACTGACGTGAGAACTTGAGAAGCGAGAAGAATGAATTAACTATGAACTGAAGCTTCTGGATTTTGATTTTCGCTACACAGCCTATGGTTTTCACTTTTTCTTCAAAATTGAATTTTATAATTTTGCCCTTGCTATTTGCTATAGTGTTAATTAGAGGCGGCCAACCCGCCCCAGCCCGCGCCCGCCTTGACCCGCAACCCATACGGGCTCAGTCCGTTTGGCCCATTTTTAAATGGTCCCAAATTTTACAACCCAAACCGCCTATTTTGTATGGCGGTCCGGGCTGGCCCAACAGGCTAAAACCATTTTGACAGCTCTAGCTTGGACCCTAACCACCCTGAATTGCCCATAACCACTCGTGGTTGTTCGGTTCGTCACTTGGTTTCACCTATTCGAGTGTGCACCGTACCCGGGTCATCCCCAAGCTGGCTAAGCCACCCAACTAGTTGAGTTGGACAAAACTTTAAGGCTCCTAGCGACGATGCGTACGTGTGAAGTGCAAAGTGCACCTCTAAAGTGCCCATTTCGACCTGCGCGTGTGCGCTCGGGCTCGGATGGTGCTTCGCACCATCCTCGCAGCTGCTTTTGCTAACCAAAGGCTAGCCCAAGAGACATCACCAGGTTGGACCTTAGAGGAGACCATTTGAATGCTTCCTCCTAGAGTGAGCCAATTAATAAAGTGCATCTAATCACCTTTTTTATTCAATGTGTGATATGACTTTTCATATTCCCATAACTCTTCAATTACCAATATTAAGTTACATACTTTAAGCATTAATATATCATTCACCCGAAATTGGTTTTGAGATAATAAATATACTAACATAGTCTACTCGAAACGTAGATTTTAATTTTGCAACTTATTTTCATTTTTAATAAATAGTACCAAACTAGAAACTTGGTCAAATATTGGTCAAACACCAATTATGAAACCAATTTCCAACAATTCCCGCAGCATGAATGACAATTAATGCATGCTATGTATGTAGACTCACTTGGAAGTTCTGGCGAACCGTTATTGCATCAGGATAGGTAGTTTTTGGCTTTGAACCTTCCTTAGTAAAATACTATCGGGTTTACTAGTCGCTTAGTATCGCGATGGTTTAAACTTATCGTCTGTATAATGTAAACAGAGACAATAGTACTTACACAATAACAATTCAAACACTTTTTGTTCTCACGTTGTGTCCATTTCAGCCCTGGACCATATCTTAGTTTCGTAAGTGTTTAGTAAAAGCGGCCATTTACTTCTCACTTATATAGGTGATCTCCTATAAGGAGTATCCTGCAATACTCCACCTTTTAGGTATAGGAATCATTAAAGGTTCAACCTAACCTCACCACTGTTACAGGTCTATTCACTTGGAAGTTTTAGGAATGAGTTGAGACAGGTTTCCAAGTGTTTCATCTGAACTTTCATAACTTCGGTGTTTCATTGAACCAAGGTTTTGGGATCTCCAATTCTCAAGGTTGAGTTACTGCAAGGATTGTTCTTTTGTTGTGGATTTTAAACCCATTCCCCTTAACAATGTGTACATTTGATCTCGATTGATTCTTTTCATGAAAGGATCAGCTAGGTTTTCTTTTGATTTTACATATTCAATAGAAATAATCCCATTTGAGATCAATTGTCTAATGGTATTATGTCTACGATGAATGTATCTAGACTTACCATTGTACATGCATCTATGTGCCCTACCTATTGCTGATTGACCATCACAGTGTAGTAGTATAGCAGGCACAGGTTTATTCCAACAAGGAATATCTTCCAGGAAATTTTTAAGCCACTCAACTTCTTCACAAGCTTTATCTAAAGCAATGAATTCAGATTCCATGGTTGATCGAGCTATACACGTTTGCTTAGATGATTTCCATGACACCATTCCTCCACCTATTGTAAACACATAACCACTTGTGGATTTGGAGTCTTTCGTGTCTAATATCCAATTGGCATCACAGTATCCTTCTAATACTGTTGGATATCTATTATAAAGTATCCTATAATTCAATGTATACTTTAAATATCTAAGTACCCTTATTAGGGCTTTCCAATGATCCACGCTTGGATTACTTGTGAACCTGCTTAGTTTGCTTACTGAATATGCAATATCAGGACGTGTACAATTGGTCAAGTACATTAGACTTCCAATTATCCTTGCATATTCTTGTTGAGAAACTGGTTCTCCCCTATTCTTGGCTAAGTGTAGACTTAAGTCTACTGGTGTCTTAGCCGGAGGGCTGTAAAAAACATTAAATTTCTGAAGAACATTCTCAACGTAATGGGATTGCGACAAGACTATTCCATCAGATGTTCTAGAGATCTTCATCCCTAATATAACATCAACTAGTCCCATATCTTTCATGTCAAAATGTTTCTTTAACATGTTTTTAGTATTCATGATTAAATCATGAGTACTTTTCCCATTATTAAAATGTCATCTACATAAAGACATACAATGATGTCAGCATTGGCTGTACTCTTAATGTAGACACACTTGTCACATTCATTAATTCTGAAACCATTTGACAATATTATTTGGTCAAATTTTTCATGCCATTACTTAGTTGCTTATTTTAGTCCATATAGTGACTCGACGAGTTTACACACCTTTTGCTCTTTTCTAGGGGAAACAAACCCCTCGGGTTGCTCCATATAAATCTCCTCGTCTATCTCTCCATTTAAGAAGGCTGTTTTTACGTTCATTTGATGTATCTCAAGATTATGCAAAGCTGCAATAGCAATGAGAACACGAATGGACGTAATTCTCGTGACAGGAGAATACGTATCGAATAATTCATAACCCTCCTTCTGTTTAAATCCTTTGGCTACCAGCCGGGCTTTGAACTTGTCTATAGATCCATCTGCCTTATACTTCCTTTTAAGGATCTATTTGCATCCTACCAATTCACTGTTTATGCTATTTCTTATAGCGAGCTGGATAAAGCTTCTTGAACAGTTCTAGGTTCATTTTCTATCATGTAAGATAGAAAATCAGGACCAAAAGATTTAGCAACCCTTGTCCTCTTACTGCGCCTCGGTTCTTCTTCTTCTTGAGATGAACCGTTTGCATTCTCATAAGTTCTTTTACTATAACTTGCTTCTTTCCTTTTGCCGCAAGGAAATATATTTTCAAAGAATACCGCATTCCTTGATTCTATCGTCATTCCTTCAGTCATCTCAGGAATTTCTGATTTGTGCACTATAAATCGATATGCACTATTATTGATTGCGTATCCAATGAAAATGCAGTCAATCGTTTTAGGTCTGATTCTGACTTGTTTAGGCTTAGGTATTTCAACCTTAGCTAGGCACCCCCATACTTTAAGGTATTTATAAGATGACTGTCAACCGTTCCATAACTCATATGGAGTCTTATCTTTACCTTTATGTGGTAACTTATTAAGAATATAGTTTGCTGAAAGAATGGCTTCCAACACAAGTTTTGGGGTAAGCTCGAACTTATCAATATCGCATTCATCATCTCTTTAAGAGTATGATTCTTGCGTTCAACAACTCCATTTGATTGAGGTGAGTATGGAGCCGTTGTTTAATGAATTATACCAAATTTTCAACATATGTCTTCAAACGAGGCAACATATTCTCCACCTATATCGCTTCGAATCTTCTTAATTGTTAAATTAAGTTGATTTTCTACTTTATTCTTATAAGTCTTAAAAGCTTCTAAAGCGTCATCTTTGCTTTTCAAGAGATATACATAACAATATATATTGCAATCGTCAATAAATATAATAAAATACTTTTTCCCACCTCGAGTTTGCACAAATTTTAAATCACAAATATCGGTGTGAATTAATTCAAGAGGTGTCATGTTTCTTATTACTGAAGGAAATGGTGTCTTAGTCATTTTCGCTTCAACGTAAATTTCACACTTGTCATGTGAATCGATTTAGACATAGGTATTAAATTTTGATTCACCAACTTCTTAATTGTGTTAATATTTACGTGTCCTAGTCTATCATGCCATAAATTAGAACTATCCAACAAGTAAACATAAGAAACATCTTTATTCTTCGCCTCAGGGCGGTAAACATTCATTACATTCATTTTGAAGAGTCCTTTATCAAGGTACTCTTTCCCAATAAATAGACCATTTTGGTCAATACAAATTTATCAGACTAAAAAACTAGTCTAAATTCAGTCTTACACATCAGGGGGCCTGAAACCAGGTTCTTGCGGATGTCTGGGACATGCAGCACATCCACGAAGCAGGAGCAGGACAAGGAGTAGAAGCAGGTTCTTGCAGATGTCTGGGACATACAGCACATCCACGAAGTAGGAGCAGGAGCAGGACAAGGAGTAGAAGCAGCAGCAGCAGAAGCAGGAGTAGCCATTGCTTCGGTTGACATTTCCAAGAAAACTAAAAATTTCTTCTTGCGATTGTTGGATATTTGTTTTGGTTTTCTTGGAAATATCAGCGGACAAAAATAAGATGAAGCAGAAATTAATTTAATTAACTTAATAAACAAAGTCGAGGCTTGTGTTGTACATAATCTCCGCAAGACAAAATTACCCCGTACTAGTGCTAACAGTTCTTGGCAATCGTCCCTAAGATGCAACGACTTTCAATCGGCGTAGGCAGCACTTCAATACGTAGATTACGACGAACTGATCGGTGTGCGAACTGTCAATCCGGTTGCATACGTACGAAGTGCAAAGTGCGACTCTAAAGCGCCCATTGCGACATGCGCGTGCACGCTCGGGCTGCTTATGCTAGTGAAATGTTAGCCCAAGAGATATCACCAGGTTGGATCTTGGAGGAGACCACTTGAATGCTTCCTCCTAAAGTGGGCCAATTAATAAAGAGCATTTAATCACCTTTTTTATTCAATGTGGGATATGACTTTTCATATTCTCATAACTCTTCAATTACCAATGTTAATTTGTATACTTTAAATATTAATATCTCATTCACCCGAAATTGGTTTTGAGATAATAAATGTACTAATTTAATCTACTTGAAACATAGATTTCAATTTTACAACTTATTTTCATTTTTAATAAATAGTACCAAACTAGAAACTTGGTCAAATATTGGTCAAACACCAATTATGAAACGAATTCCAACACCTCCCAATCTCTATTCTCCTCAATCCCACCTCCCAAATCACAAACCCTAATTAATCCCTCACCCCCAATTCCTAATCTCAAGACCGAGAAAATCGAGAGCGCGAAGCAGAACCTAAATCCAAACCCTCCTTTATTCTCTGTGCTACCTTAACCCAGAACCTAAATCCAAACCCTTTTCTTTATTATCTGTGCTACCTCAATCCAAAACTCAAAACTCAGTGAACCCCCAAACTTCTTTGGAACCTAAGCCCAAAAAGATAGTTCACTTTTTGCCGCCGGTGAATCCGTCTTTGATTAATTCCAAAGACGACGAAGAAGATAGCGACGAGGAAAAACAAAAACCTAAGAGAAAGAGTGATGGATTTGAAACGCGGACCGTGAAGTCGTTTTAATATTTTCCCATTCCGCCAAAATAATCCATCTCAGCTAATGTTGCATTGTCCATGTGCGATCCTAATCATTTACTAACCTAGGGCATTTTTGTCTTAAACATAAGAAACTAACGCCTCTACTAACAGTTGAGAGACTAAATGATTACCCAAAACCTCAGTTTAAGTATCAAATTAGGAAATATTAAAGTTCAATAACCTAAGTAAGAAATGTTGACAAGTTCAGGAACCAAATAATATATTAATCATTTTTTTATTTATTACTCCCTCCGTTTCAGACAAATAGTCCACTATATTATTTTGGGATGTTCCGCACAAAAAGTCAACTTTAAAAAATTATGCTACAATCTTCATAAAAACTTTCAACTTTACCCTCCATATGTGGTATATACATATTAACTATGTTAAAATATTTTTGTAATTATGACTAACTCCGATATTACTTATATATCTTTTAATAATTAGACTTTTCAAACGTGTACTCTTTGGGTGGATGGGGAGGAATATAAAGTAACTGCCACATTTTCCTATAATTAATATGCTGGTTAATATAGGAAAAATTGAAATAAATTAATAATCTTCTTAATATGTGTAAAAAGTTAAATAAAACGATATTTTTTGGACGGAAAAAATAATAACGCAGTTAAAATCTAGAATGTTAACTATTCCCTCCGTCCTGAATAAATGTTCTTATTTTTATTTTGTGATATACTAACTAATGTTACTAAAGATTTTTGATCTACCTATTTTCTATGATTCTTCCTAATATATCCTTAAAACTTCATTTAATATAACACATCCCAAAGAAACTCAATTATTTAAAATAGTTGAACTCAATTAATGTTTATAAATATTATGATCAGAATATATTTTACAGTAAATTATTAATTATATTTATTAATTCTTATATTTTATTAACTAGAAATATTTATCCGATTGAAAGAATATCATTCTGTCAACAATTATATTGATCATTAAAGTTTTAAAATAAAATCTCTTTCTAAATTTTACTCTTACTTTTCTTGTCCTTTAAAATAATTGTTTTGAAACACTTTTAACATTACTTTTAATATTAATAATATTTTATTCATTTAATTATTAATACAATTAAAAGAAATAATTTTAATACTAAAATATTTATCCTCGTGGTGAAAGAATATCATTCTGTCAACAATTATATTGATCATTAAAGCTCAGTTTTAAAATAAAGTAGTTGAAAGTGGTGTGACGTTAGTCCCGACTTGCCCAGTTATATCTCTCACAGTGGGCAACCTAGATCTCTATCTCTCTCTCTCTCTCTCTCTCTCTCTAGATGGAGAATAATAACACCAAGCACCCACTGCTAACACCAAGAGAACCACACACTAGTTCTTTTACTAGTTCTTCCTTCAACGCTGATGACGACGACATTAACCCTATTAACACCATTCAAGATTTCTCAAGAGAATTCTCCTTCGAGTCAAAGAAACTGTGGTTCCTCGCCGGCCCAGCCATCTTCACCTCCATATGCCAGTACTCTATCGGCGCCACCACTCAAGTCTTGGCCGGCCACCTTGGCACTATCCAACTCGCAGCGGTCTCCGTTGAAAACAACGTCGTTGCCGGTTTAGCTTTCGGCATCATGGTACGTACTCTTTCTTGTGCTCTACCCTCTTGCCATTTACTCTCTCATTTCGACTTTTCTTTTTCTTTCTTTAAAGTCCATTTGATTATTTCTTAGATTGTTATTAAAAAAGCTACGTATCAATATTTATTTAACGACAACTTATTTTTATTTATTTTTTAAATGACTCCATGTCTACGTATATTTTTGGGTCTGAAATATCAAATTTTAAAGTAATAGACATGGTTATGAGTTTTTTTTTTTTAATTATTTTTAGAATGACTGCTACAAAAATACTACTCATCCTAGAATGAGCGTCATTATAAAAGTTAAAGTAAAAATTATTTTCTTAAAATGAGTATCTATTTTTTTAAATAAGTTATTCAAATTCATCATTTTCAACTATCATTTTTCATTGTGCACTTCTAAGGACAAAGACTATAAGGTGGAAACTAACTCTATTTATGAATGTGTGTTACTAAAAGTACTTAATTTGCTAATTTTATTGAAAAATTAAAAAAAGTATATTCATTTCATGATAGAGGAAATAACTTTTATTACTCCCTCCGTCCCTAAATTATTGTCTTCCTTTTTTTTTGTCCGTTCTATAATAATTTTCTTGTTTGAAAAATTTTTCTTTTTAAGACATCACTTTTATTATTTTACTCTTACTTTTTTCTCTACTTTAATTATGAGCCGCATACACATAGGCATTAAAGAAAATTACACATTATATCAATATTAATAATCAAGTCAATTATTTTTTTTAATTCATTTGTCGGGTCAAACAAAACAATAATTAAGAGACAGAGGGAGTACTACTTTTTTCGGTTTCAAAAAAAATCTGAGAGAACAGAATCTGTGGCAATATCATCATTTAGAGCTTAATAATAAAGGGGAAGGAGAAAAGAAACGAATTAAAAATGAAAAAAGAAAAGTATACTTCAAGAAATCAAATGAAATATATCATTGTTAAAACTCATATATATTGTATTTCATAATTTCTGACCGGTTTATCATTTTCTTTTTTTATCCACAAAACAAGCAATCCTAGCTGTACATTTATTGTAGTTGATGTAGGTATACATATTATTTCACTTCTTTATTTTCACTTCTATAAAGCATGTCTAAAAAATCAAAAGTACTTAAAGATAGTAGTATTATTTTTACGAAGATAACCATATACTCCCTTGATTTTAAAATACAGTCTCATTTAAAAAGTCAAATTTTTTTAATATTGTACGTACGAAATACTACTTTTCTATATATATATATATATATATATATATATATATATAAATTGTGTAAGCTAAAGTTAAAGACTTTATTTTTGTATGATATGTTAGATAATTAACATCATGTCTTGCAAATGAAAGAAGAAAAAATATGAAAGAAATGGACATTTGTAGCTTAAGATTATAAAATAAGATTATTCTCTTGACAAATAAAAAAGAAAAATAAAATTTTTTTTTTATAATTGTATTGTCGATGAGCCAAGTTGGAAGGCAATGTTACATAATTGTATTGGTAGATGAGTAATAAACAAGTGATTGGTAGCAGATGTATATACCGATTTGATGTTAGGCCCATGTATTACAATTATACTTCAAAAAGAAAAAGAAGAATGAATTTAGCTTAAATTTCTAAATTGTAGGCCCATGTATTACAATTTAGCTTAAATTTCAAAAAGGAAAAGAAGAATGAATTTATCTTTGTAGTTTATTTTAAGGCAAAAGATAATAGTATTAGTCAGTACGTTTTAATAGCCTATATATGGTAAAAAAATTTCTCAAAAATTATTCGAGTTGTTTCAAAAGTACACTTGTTAATAATAAATGATAATTAAGACAAAATTTACCAAATCTCGTATGTATTGTTTCAAACACATAAATTATTCACAATTGATATACAAGAAAAGACTCTAAGCAAGATTAGTAGTAGTTTATTGAAATTCCTACTTACTTGTTAATAAATGTTAGTCAAACCGCATTTTAAAAATGTGTTGAAATTATGGATCACAACTAGATAATGAGTCATACATAAATCGAGAGTTTTAAAAATGCTCTCGAGAAGTGTGTGTTCACTTATTAATTTGTGGGGTTAGTATATAAATCTATTTTTATATATTAACTCCATTTTAAAATTCTTTTACAATTAATAGTAGTACCATTATTGGAGTCGGGCCCATAATTATGAGCTTTCAATTTGACGTGGACTCTATGGTAAGCTTATGGGACCCTTTCTGCCTTGCGGGTTGGTTGGGTTAAAGAAAGTTTAATGGACCCAAATCTCAAAACTTGTTTCACATGCTAATTCCCCTCACTTTTGCAATCAATAATAATGTGCCGCTACTGAAAGTTATGAAATAAATGAAAATATTTTAAGGGTGAATTACAAGTTGGTTCATTTTTTAATATTTGTAATCGCTTTAGTTCACTTATTTTTTTAAATCGAAAAAAGATATTTTTGGGGCGAAAAGACGATTATACCATTAATAAAAAAAATACGCGCTCATCAGTAACCCAAGGCATCACGATGAGTAATCTAAGGCATCGCGTGGGTTAATCATCGTGATGAGCAAACAATGCATCGCGATGAGCAATACAGGCATCGCAATGAGTAACCAAGGCATCGCGATGAGTAACCAAGGCATCGCGATGAGCAATCAATGCCTCGCGATGAGTAACATAGGCATCACGATGAGTTAACAAGGCATCGCGATGAGCAACCAAGCACCGTTTGAATTTCAACCGCTGGAGGGATGAGTAAACAAAGCATCGCGATGAGCAACCAAGGCACCGTTTGCGTTGCCCAGCATACTGCAATTGGCGAATTAAAGGCATCTCGATGCCCAATTTAAGGCATCCCGATGCCCAATTTAATATAATATCAAAATCGATCAAAATGGTTATTTTTGGTTAGGAAATTTATATACAAACTTGGTATTGACTTTCTATAATAGTATAGTATTGATATTATATAAAATTCAAACTCAAATCATTAATAAAAGTCCCAAAATCAATCCAAGAACATCTCCCTCTGTTTTCAGACAGCACACTGTCAAGCTCAATTTTGATCTCGAAAATAGTTTTTTTTTTTTTTAGAAAAATTGTGTACAAATGTAGTACTAAGTTAGGATAACAATATGAGATTGATTTTAAACAAATTCGAAGCTTAAAACGGAGATTAAAGTGGCCAAAACAGCCCAAGAACAAAGAAAAACGGGATGAACTCAAAAAATTTGAATTTGATCAAATTCGTGTTTTATACTTGGAAATTGATACCCAAACATGAGGAAAGACTATATTAACAACATGAAATTATTTATACATCAAATCGAATCTCAAATCTGAAGCAACGATGTTGTTAAGGACATTTTAGGAAGAAAATTCTCAAAGTGTCTTTTAGCGGTTAAAAAAAAAGAGTGGACTAAAGAGAAAAAAAGTTTCAGAAAGTAGACCGGTCAACAATTTTATGTAAAAATTTACTTTCTCCATTTACTCAAAAAATAAAGAAAAAGACATTATGGGATAAAAGGATTACTGTACAATAAGAACACAATAAATGAAAAAGGAGTCTGTTAATAAGGCATGTGTTTAGAATGTAATTATGCTCCATCCGTTTCAAAATAGCCCGTTTGTTGCGTTTTAACCAAAACGCAGAGTTAAAACGCAGCTTATTCCTTAACTTAGAGTTTCAATGCTGCGGTAGAAAAAACTGCATTTTCAAAACGCAGCTGCGTTTTAAAACGCTGGAATTCCTAGTTTTTTCCCAAAACACAGATTTTAAAACGCAATAGGGAATAAAAAGCTGCGTTTTGACATAATATCCCAAACGCATTTATAAAAAAAAAATTCACGTTTTAAATAATCTGCGTTTTAAAAATGCTGCGTTTTCAAAACACTGCGTTTTGAAAACGCTACACCAAACGGGCTCTAAGTGTCATTTTAAAGTTGTGCACTCGTATTAAAAATATTTGTAGATTAACAAATATACTATTATTAATTATCCTTAATTTTTGTACTAACAGTAGTTGGAAAGATAAATTAGAAGTAGATCAATATTCAGAGAAGGTAAAGTATTTAACGAGATCAATTGTGAGAACTTGGGAGAAGAGAAGAGTAATTAAATTAGGCAAAACATGTATTACATGTACTTTAAACGACTCTTATTTTAAAACAAAAGATTTAGCTAAATTGACACTTATTTTGAAACAGATGAAATAGTAAATTTTCTTTGTAACTAAACATTTTCAAATTTCAATGCAATTGAAATAAGTTTGGAATAGAATTCGTTATAAATAGGGAAAATGCTACATCTACATATTTTATCAACATATTACATTTATATCATGCTTTAAAGTGTTCTATATTAGCTAAAATGTACAATACTTAAAATACTATGTAAATAAAATCTGTATACATAGCATTATTCTATAAATGGACAGTTATACGAATATGTATGTACGTCATTCCTTTGAAAAACTTTTGTTTATAATTAAGCTGTAAGATGGCAGTCAAATACTAAGTATACTAGTGGAGTGGCATGCAGTTGGGTATGGGGAGTGCACTGGAGACACTTTGTGGACAAGCATTCGGAGCCGGTCAACTAGATATGCTTGGCATCTACATGCAAAGATCTTGGGTTATCCTTAACACAACCGCACTAGCAACTTTGTTTCTCTACATTTTTGCCGTCCAAGTTTTAAATCTCATCGGCCAAACACCGGAGATATCACTGGCAGCCGGGACATTTGCGTTGTGGGTGATCCCTCAGCTATTCGCTTACGCCATGAATTTCCCCATCCAAAAATTCTTACAGGCACAGAGCAAGATCATGGTGATGGCTGGGATAGCGGCAGTAGCGATTGTGGTGCACGTTTTCTTCAGCTGGCTTTTTATGATGAGGCTGCGTTGGGGACTGGTGGCTGGTGCGGTGATGTTGGATGTGTCGTGGTGGTTCATAGTGGTGGCTCAGCTGGTGTATATTTTTAGTGGGAGTTGTGGGAAAGCTTGGTCTGGATTTTCTTGGCGAGCCTTCCATAATTTAAGGGGATTTATCAAGTTATCCCTTGCATCAGCTGTTATGCTATGGTAACATATTGAACTCGCTCCTATTTATTTTTTACTACTTTAATTTTTTTTGTTACCAAAAAAGGAAATGTTAAGAGCTCCACATGTTATCATTTGGTACAGACGGCTTCAAATCATGTAAGGCTAGGATTAAGTGAGACGCGAAGTGTGATAGAGAGTGGAATAAAAAATTTGAAGACTATCACATATTTTACGTTGAATATATACAATGCTAGATCTTCTACCACCATGCTTGAAAGAGATGATCATGTCTGCCCACACCATTAATTTTCTCGGATCAATCACCAAGTACTTAATTGCTCCAAAGTCAATGAGTTCAATTAAAGTTCTACTAATATAATCTTCTCAAGATTCGTGCAGCTTAGAGTTTTGGTATTTTATGGTGTTGATCCTCTTTGCTGGATATTTGAAGAATGCAGAAATTGCAGTGGATGCCCTGTCCATTTGGTGAGTTCTCTTTACAGATTATGGCCAAATAAAATCTTCTCTCCTTAAAAATAAAATAAAATAAAATAAAAAATGTTTGCGATATTGTCCTTACTAGTCTGTTTTTCATTTTTATGTTTAAAATACCCTCCGCTCATAAAACCAACTCTCTAACCAACTGAACTACGGGACGGACGAAAACATTTTTTTCACTGTTTTTGCTCATTCTATTCTGCAGTATGAACATAATTGGATGGACATTTATGGTAGCTATTGGATTCAATGCAGCCATAAGGTTTGTACATACCACCCACACAAAGTTTAATATCTGCGCGTTTACCATGCATCATGTGTACAGATTTAACTTACAAATAAGGATTAATTTCATCTTAGTAATCAATGAGAAATGAAAGTTTGCAGTGTAAGGGTATCAAATGAACTAGGGGCAGGGCGGCCAAGGATCGCAAAATTCTCGGTGGTGGTGGTGGTTTTGTGGTCCCTCGTGATTGGGGTTGTACTTGCACTCATACTGCTTCTCACCCGAAATGAGTACCCAGCCTTCTTTTCCGACGATGCAGCAATCAAACAACTTGTGTATGAGATGACACCATTGCTAGCAATTAGCATTGTCCTCAATAACGTTCAACCTGCTCTTTCAGGTACATATATATTACTCCTGACATATTAGTATGTGTTTCTATGTCCTCAAGGGGTGAACCAATGGTAGATCCAGTTGAGGTTTCACAAAATGTGAGTTTCGTTTCGCGCGCACGACACAAAAAAAAAAAAAAATGTACGGTTTTCTATCTCATGATAATGTTGAACTTTTTCCTCAAACCTAAATACAACAATATGTACCATACTGAATATTTCAAAAAATACATAATAAGTAATAATAGTTTATATCTTTACAATATACGTCAAGGGAGAGCCAGACTTTGGTCTCTCAAATCGTTTTGGATCTCGCAAAAGTCTATCAAATCGTTTTGGATCTCGCTATTATTCGTGAATTAATTCTCTTATTTCCTTTTTGGGATAATGGACTACAAGTCCATTGAGTATGACCAATTTCACCAACAGTCCCTTAACATGAGCTTTTTAGATCTAATCCTTCGACACAATATATATGAACCCAAACATTTAAGAAAAATGGTGAATTACAGGCCGGTTAATTTTGAACAATTTAAATTCGCTATAGTATTTTATGTTCTTTTTAACCAGAAAAAGACATTTTTGGGGCGAAAAGACAATTATGTCATTAATGAAAGAAAAACAAGTGCACATCAGTAACCTTAAGGCATCCCGATGCCCAATTTAAGGCATCCTGATGCCCAAAATTTAGCATCCAGGCATCCCGATGCCCAAAATTATGCATCCCGATATCTAAAATTCTCACCCTTAAATACTCAGGCATCCCGATTCCCAAATTATGCATCTCGATGCCCAAATTCCGATGCCCAAAATTCAGCATCCAGGCATCCCGATGCCTAAAATTATGCATCCTGATACCCATTTACTAAATAATTATAACTCGAAATACTAACATGAACCCAGAAAAATTTGGCAAGATCAAAATCGATCAAAATGGTTGTTTTTGGTTGGGAAATTTACATACAAACATAGTATTGACTTCTTATAAAAGTATGGTATTAATATTATACAAAATCCAAACTCAAATCATTGATTAAAGTCTCAAAATCAGTCCAAGAACATCTCCCTCTGTTTTTGGACAGCACATTGCCAAGCTCGATTTGGAGCTCGAAAATAGTATTTTTTTTTGTAGAAAAATTGTGCATAAATGTAGTACTGAGTTAGGATAACAATATGTGATTGATTTGAAACAAATTCGAAGCTTAAAACATAGATTAAAGTGGCCAAAACAACCCAAGAACAAGGAAAAACGGGATGAACACATAAAATTTGAATTTGATCAAATTGTGATCAAATTCGTGTTTTCCATGAATTGATCCTCAAACATGTGGTAAGACTATATTAACAACATGAAATCATTTATACATTAATTTGAACCTCAAATCTGAAGCAACGATGTTACTGTGGGTATTTTAAGAAGAAAATTATCACAGTGTACTTTAGCGATTTACAAAAAGAAAAATGGTAGACTTTAGAGAACAAACAATTATGAAAGTGGATTTGAGCACAATTTTTCGTAAGAAAAAAACTCTAATAGGCCCATAAGGTTTACATGAGAATAGAGGTGGATCGGTGACAAAGTTACAAAAATATAAAGGAGCAATGCTAGGGACCAAAACATTTTATTCCAATTTTTTAGTCCAATTTATGTTGTACGCAGTGCATATGATAGGTTCGATATTACGTCACTTAATTGTGAGATTATAGTTTTACCAATAACTTGAATTGCTACGAGAGTTTGGATACGATTCATACGAATGTTGAGATTAGCATTTTCTATAAACAAATAGCCGGGAGCATAGCTCTACACATTGGCCCAAAAAGATAAAATAAAAAAGGAGAAATTGCTGGCCGGTCTATTTTTTTAAATTTTTTTTCTCTCCAGTCCTTTTTTTTTTTTAAATTGCTAAAAGGTACTTTGACAATTTTCTTTCTAAAATGTCCTCAACAACATTGTTGCTTCGATGATAAATATTGATGTTGATATATTCCCTCATGTTTGGGTATCAATTTTCATGCATAGAACACAAATTTTATCACAATTTGATCAAATTCAAATCTTTTGAGTCCATCCCATTTTTCTTTGTTCTTGGGCTGTTTTGGCCACTTTAATCTATGTTTTAAGCTTCGAATTTCTTTAAAATCAATCTCATATTATTATCCTAACTTAATACTACATTTGTGCACAATTTTTCTACAAAAAAAAAATACTATTTTCGAGATCAAAATCGAGTTTGACAGTGTGCTGTCCGAAAACAGAGGGAGATGTTCTTAGACTGATTTTGGGACTTTAATCAATGATTTACCAATCGCAGTATTCTGGAAAACACAACGGAGATCGACCTGCCCGGTCAGGTCGCAGGGGTCGAGGGGACAGCGTGGGTTCGGGGGCAACGCCTCCGAAAGGTAAACGATAATCAAGTCCCATGCAGCAGTTGAAATTCAAACGGTGTCTTAGTTACTCATCGCGATGACTTAGTTACTCATCACGATGCCTTGGTTAATCATCGCGATGCCTTTGTTGCTCATCGCGATGTTTCGGGGCAACGCCCTTGAAACTAGCAGTTGAAATTAAAAACGGTGCCTTGGTTACTCATCGCGATGCTTGTGTTACTCATCGCGATGCCTTCGTTGCTCATCGCGATGTCATTGTTGCTCATCGCGATGCCTTGGTTGCTCATCACGATGCCTTGGCTGTTCATCACGATGATTAACCCACGCGATGCCTTAGGTTACTAATGCGCACGTATTTTTCTTTTATTAATGGCGTAATCTTCTTTTCGCCCCAAAAATACCTTTTTCTAATTTTAAAAAAAGATGAGTGGACTGGAGCGATTACAAATGTTTAAAAAAGGACCAGCCTGTAATTCACTCAACAAAAAAGGGTAAATTACAGGCCGGTCCTTTTTTAAATATTTGTAATCGCTCCAGTTCGCTCATCTTTTTTTAAAACCAAAAAAAAGCATTTTAGGGGTAAAAAGACGATTATGTCATTAATAAAAGAAAAATACGCGTGCGTCAGTAACCCAAGGCATCACGATACCCAATTTAAATATTTATTTTTGTGCATCACGATGCACCACTTTTGCATCGCGATACACCGCGTTGTATATCGCAAATCCAAGTTTAGGGTGCAAAACAAAAAATTGAGGCTGCCGCACCGTCGAGCATCCTCGCCCTACCGCACCTCGTTAAGGCGAGCAGGGTAAAAAATGAAACATTTTGATTGCCGCACCTCGCTAAAGCGAAGCTGCTGCATCTTTGCGTCTTTTTTCATGGTGTTGTTGGACTGCTCCATTTTAACTTCGTCACTGGAGTCTCTGCTCTAGCTACTCCTCCCTCCATCAAAGCCCATTTGTAACCTAAGACACTCTCTGATGTACGCCTCCCTCTATCAAAGACCCGAACGAAGCTCACCTCTTATTCATCTCATTCCAATCCGGAGCCATTCCGAACCACAACACGAGACCTCTCCCTTTCTCTCTCTAGACCTCTCTCTTTCTCTCTCTTGAAATCTCACCATACATATAATCAACTAGCAGCTGAAATTATCCAAAAGTTCACGAGAATTGTGAGATTTAAACAGAGCACCTCACTCGCTCGTTCACTCTCAATTCAATTTCATATCATATCACTTCAATTTAATTCAATTTCATTCATCTGTTCTCTCATTCCCTTTCAAATGAATTACTGGTCTCGAAAACTATCTAACTGTGCCGGTTTTGGTGAAGAAGATACTCCGAGTTTCGGACTTGGCAACGAAGTTTTCAGTTTCGATCCTTTGGAAGCTCAGCAAGAATGAGAAGAAGGAAAGGAGGAGGTGTTGTGCTGGAAGCCCTTCAAGTAGGTGCTTTTCAGAAGCTATTGTTGCTGTTACAAGTTGGGTCTAATGAGAGAAATGAGAAAGCAAGTGACTTGTTGAAGTTGTTGAATCTGCATAGGGATAAGTTGGAGTATATTGATTCAATGGATTTCAAGAATCTCAAAAGGTCTTTTTATAGTATAAAATGTACAAAACACACACAACACGAGACCTCTGTTGGGCATCGCGATATATATGTTGGGCATCGATATGCAATAATTTAGCATTGGGATGCAGTACCAATTTTTTTTCAGATTAATTTGGGCATCGGGATGCAAGAATTGGGCAGTGGGATTCAATTTGAGATGCAACAATTGTTGCATCGAAATGCAATAATTGGGCATCGGGATGCAGTGCCACTTTCTCGGATTAATTTGGGCATCGGGATACAACAAAGGGGCATCGAGATGCAACAAAGGGGCATCGCAAATCCAAATGAAGTGCCATTGCAGCGTGCCTTAGTGAACTAGTCGGTACGCGCCTTAGCGAGTAGGGGAAAAAAATGAAAATTTGAAGCTACCGCCCCTTGCTGGGGCGAGCCATCTATTTGTGACTGTCGCACCTCGCTAGGGCGAATGTGGTAATAAAGTGAAAATATAATATATATACTCCCTCACGTTCTCCCTCTCTTTTTCTTCTTTTTCCTACCTTTTCACAGTGGAATAATCATTTGGTCTATATGGAGACGGTCTTACAATTCAATTACCAAGTTTTCATCATCATCACTTGTTTAAAAATCACACTGTTTAACAATTTAGTAACTTTAATTTCATCTATTAATTATAAAATTGTAGTAATTGAATTGTACACGTGGGTGAGGATTGTTAATAATTAATTGGTTGTTGATGATGATGGGAATGAGTACTATAGCTTCCTTAATCATGTTTCTTTTCACTTTCTAATTTCTATCGTCTTTATTAAAAAGAGGATGGTTAGACCAGTCTGTTGAAAGAGACGGGGCGGAGGAGATGGGGCCGGGGTATTTTAGGAACAATATTTTAAAACTGCCTTTTAGCGGTTTAAAAAAAAATGGATGGACTGGAGAGAAAACAATATTAAGAAAATAGACCGACCAACAATTTTCTGAGTAAAAAACCCTCTGTTTGTCACATAATAAGTGTTGTATATTTCATTTTTTTGATATCTCAAAATGGGAGTTCTCTTCTTCTTTTAGAAAGTTCTTTTGAGCCACCAATTATTGATAGTAACCTTATGATTGTAAGATAAAAAAGAAATATGCCTCGTTGATTTGATGCACACTAACTTGAGTCTATTAAAGAAAATATACATATATACAACTAAAACATTTCTTAAAAACTGCTTAAAAGTCGATAAAGGACACTTATTTTGAGACGAAGCGAATATCATATAGAAATATCAATAGAGCTTTATTATACGTATTATTAAACAAATGAAACTTTCTGCCCACGAGAATGTGTTGATGACGTGTTTTGGATGCTCAACTTGAGCGGTGAGTGATGCTTGCTTGCAGTTAGGGATGACAATTTCAAACCGAACCGTAGATACCCAAACTGAACTGAATCGAAGTTAACGGTTATTAACTGGCTTGACTGGATATGGGGCGGGTAACGGAGAATAACCGAATGAAAAATTGGGGAACGGTTTGGTTTTGGTAATAGTAGTACCGCCCCATTACCTGCCCAATTCTCCAAACCGTTACCCAAACCACTTATTTAGTACTAATATAATTTTACCCCTATTCATATAATTATTTACCATATAACTTAGGTATATACATGTTAGATTTAAAACACTAAAATTCAAATATCTTTTTCAATTATGTGAATCCGTCGCTCAGTGCGCCTAGTCGTTCATTCATCACTTAATTATTTAATATTTGGTGAATTTGTGGCGTGCACAACTAATTAACTAGATTTTTTAGCTTTTATGAACATGATTATGATGAGTTTTAAGTTAAATTATTATCATTTATCAAGTCTTATGAGCTTAATTAAATTGTATGTTATTTAAAATTTTCTTTTTGAGTATTTTTTCTAATCATAAAACTATTTTAAGTTAAATTGTTAGTTTGATCAATTAGCCGTGGGTATTCCCAAATTAACCATTATTCATGGGGAATGGATATAGGCAGACAAATTGGGGCAATTATGAAGCATAAAATTAAATTGAGAATTATGAGTGATATTATGTATAGCTGCCCCCAAACCGCCCTGTTATCATTCCTACTTGCAGTAGTGATGTGCTGAGGACTGTGGCAGTGCCCGTGATGGATTTGGATCGAGTTAGTGGCGGTTGGTATTCTTCTTTTAGGTTTATTTAGGGTATTGGACGGTTATTATGGGCTGTTGAATGTAATTGGTGTCGGGTTGTGGGCCCATTTAGGAGTAGTTTGGTGTTTAGGTAGGGTAGGGTTTACCAGGTCTTATTAAAAAGAAATTGAAAAAGCAAACCAAATGATAGCGTGGTATATATTAAGCATGGTCTAAAGAAATTGAAGTTTTTACTGCAGGATCAAGGATAAATAGTTGTGATTTATTATGGGAAATCTCTCTCTCTCTCTATATATATATTTAAAGTTGGTGAGGATGCTCTAAGTGTATATATCCAATTTTGGTTCTTTGATTCTGCCTGCGCTATATATATATATATATTTAAAGTTGGTGAGGATGCCTACCACCTCATCCAACTTTTGGTTCTTTTGATTCTCAGCCTCCAAGTAAGCATGACCTTGGAGTGAAATGACTTTTCATTCCTCTAAGTGTAAATCCAACTTTGGTTCTTTTGATTCTCAGCCAAGTAAGCATGGAGTGAAATGACTTTTCATTCCTCCAAGTAAGCATGACCTTTGGAGTGAAATGACTTTTCATTTCTAAGTTATTAGCTAATAACAATACCTAATAATAATATGTTTTACAATATGTATTAATATTGGTTAATACTAATAGGAGAAGGACTTTAGGAAATAAAATAATGTTGTCATTGAGATTTGAACCAACACCCTTTTAAATATGATTATACACCTTAAACCAACTCAACCAATTATATTATATGTTAAGATTTTAAAAACATATTATATTATTCTATTATATATATATTTAAAGTTGGTGAGGATGCCTCTAAGTGTGCCACCTCATCCAACTTTTGGTTCTTTTGATTCTCAAGCCTCCAAGTAAGCATGACCTTTGGAGTGAAATGACTTTTCATTTCTAAGTCATTAGCTAATAACAATACCTAATAATAATATGTTTTACAATATGTATTAATATTAGTTAATACTAATAGGAGAAGGACTTTAGGAAATAAAATAATGTTGTCATTGAGATTTGAACCAACACCCTTTTAAATATGATTATACACCTTAAACCAACTCAACCAATTATATTATATGTTAAGATTTTAAAAACATATTATATTATTCTATAAATTATTTTATAATATAAACCAACTAGATTTTATTTTTATATATGATACTATCTCCATGTCAAATTGAGTCTCATATTTTTATTTAAAATGTCCTAAAATAATATATATAATATGTGATCCATATTAACAAAACTTTAAATTATTTATTCAAAATTGATGCTTATGTTTTATTGATATTTGTGTAAATTTCTTTTTCAAACTAATAGTGTATAAAAAATATGTAAATATATATAGTATCCAATTAAACGTACATTTTTTAATCATTAAATGATCTCCAAAAATTATTTCAATAATATAATTATATTCAATTCTTAAACAATTCTCATTTGTTCAGAAAAATGTTATATTTCTTCAATATGTCCCAAAGTAAATATTTTATATTTAATTTTGTAAATTTTTCAAATATTTGTCTAAAATATCTTTACTAAGTGCAAGATGAAAAAAGAGATAAAAAAACCCAATAATATGATATCATTAAAGGGTACTAAAAATTTAAAAATGTATAGAAACAAAATATATGTATTGACCACCAATAAAAAATACTTATTTTGAAACGAAAATATTATAATAAACAACTACCAATTTACATATATTGACAACACTTAACTTTTGTCAGACATGAAGTAAACAAACTTCTATATTCAATAATGATAATTTTTTTCAAAAATATTTTTAAAATGTATCAATTGAACACAAAAGATAAATTGCACCCGTGCATTGCACGGGCTCTATAACTAGTGATCTCCTAAAAAGAAAACAAAGTTTTATCTTGTAAACTATAATTATTCTTCTTATTAAAATCAAAGTGTGCTTAAAATGGCCAGAGAAACTTTAGGCTAATAATGCTACCAAATTAAAATAAGAGCACAAAATAAGGAAAGCTAGGCTAGTAATGCTTCCAATAAAACGGAGCTAATTAATAACTGGCGCAAGAAAGGAATGGACAATTGCTGAACATGAAATTTGTTACAACAGGGGTGGCAATTGGAGCAGGATGGCAAGCACAAGTAGCATATGTGAACATCATTTGCTATTATCTTATCGGTATTCCTTTCGGGCTCATAACAGGCTTCGTCTTCGACATGGGTGTCAAGGTAATTAACTCCTGCAGCTTAATTCCTCTTCATGTTAATGACACAGTCTTGGAGTATTACTAAATTTCAAAAATCCTCAAGGGGTTGTACGGCCTTGGGAGGTCTCTGTATGGTAGTAATTAACCTTCAAACGTACTCCTACTGAAACTGAACTGTATGACTTATCTCAGCCTTTCTTTCAATTAAGTGAAGTCCGCCACTAGAACTGTGTTTTGAGAGAGTTTTTAATCATGATAATTTCTGTGATCATGCAAAAAGCATAACGTACGTTTCATATTCTATTAACGACAATGTTATTATTGGTAATTGTCAGGGGATTTGGAGTGGAATGCTAGCAGGAACGGGCTTGCAAACTTTCGTGCTGGTATGGATGATTCACCAAACCAACTGGAATAAAGAGGTATATTTGAACAAACGATAGCAGAATAGGCTGTATTAGTTCATATTCAACAATTCTTTTCATTAAATAATTTTTTTTTTTTTTAAAATTATGCCTAAATAAAGATGTTGAATTAATCGGGCGTTGAACAAATGCCTGCAGGCTTCAATCGCCGGAGAGAGAATAAAGCAATGGGGAGGGGTAACTGATGGCAAAGCAGCTAACATATGATGAAAAGTAGTCATGCGTTTCAGTTATCTTCTTGCAGGGCTCATTACCAATATGAATGTTTCGTTATGATCGAGGGTTGGAGTTTTATTTATTCTTCACTCGTCTCGATTATCCAAGTTGTAGATTTATTTAATCAATTAATCATACAATCACTTAATCATCCTTCTAATTGATACCCCCTCCTCCGTTTCAAATAAATAGCTCACTTTCTATTTTTAAAAATCAACATATTACCCAATCAAATCAATTTTTCTTATGTTTCAGGAAATATAATTTTATTAATCAAAAATTATATAAAGAATACTATAAATTACAACTTTTATAACTTTATAAAAAAAAAAAATTTTATGTCGATTATTGGTCAAACTTTAACTAAGTTAAACCAAAAAAAAGTCACAAATAAACTTTTTATCTGAAACGAAAGAATATCAAGTAAGGCTAATAAGTGTTCGTCAATAATCCTACTCCCACTAATATTTGATTTTGGACGACGAGGTTTAATATTCTTTTTCTAGTACTAGCCGAGACTCTAATTTTAGCCCAAGTAGAGCATTACGTCCACAACGACCAAAATATTGGCGGAGGGAAAGAGAGGGATCTTTCGGTTGTGTGGCTTTTGGCAAATTTGTGTAGTTCCACTTTTTTCTTTTTTTTTCTCTCTTTCTCTATTCGCAATATTCGTCTTTCATTTAATAATTACAAAAGTTAAAACAGAAATCACAAACCACATATCAAAAGCACTATGCTTATATGCATGCTTGTATTTCAAAATCTTGTTAATTGCAAAACCGCACCCTCCTTTTACTGATTGCTTCTCCTTGCATATATTGATTCTCTCTACACAATCTGTTAGGTACGTTGTTATCTGTATTCATTGATAATACAGTTAAATGCACCATTTGTTCTTGAACTTAGGACTTGTACAAGACCGGTCCTCAAACTATTACTCGTCTCCTCACAGACCAAAGTATATGGTAGTCCCTGAGATAAACGGCGTTAACCCAGTTACCGTTAAGTGAGAGTGTACTCATTCACGGGCGTTTTGCTTAGGGCAAACTGGTGGATCTAGAAAGTTGACTGTACATGTGAATGGAAGTTTTAACTTTTTGGGTGCAAATGCTTTTCTTTCTGCGTTTTCTTTTTAAAGTCAAAGATGATGGGATTTTTAAAGAGCAGAATCTTGAAAGCCACCATCATGGAATTCGAAAGCCACGGCCCCGGACTTTTGATGTCCACCAAGGCATGAGGGGTGGATCTAGAAAGTTGTGGCTGTGGATCTGCAACCCCTTTTCTTAAACTAATTCCCATTCAAAGTGGACTGTAATTTGGATCTTAAAGACTCTGATGTAGGCGACACACCGGATCTGGGTTTGTTTATCATATAGTATAATCCTTCAATGTTGGGCAGCCATGGGGTGTTAGCAGCAATTATCTCTCTCATCTCATCTCCCTTGCCATTGTCGCGAGGCAAAATTTGTGGAGGTGGGTTTGAAGAGAAGGATGAGAGGGATGATAGTGGTAGCGGGTCAACATTGGGAACGGGAGAGGGGAAGGGCATGATGGGTTATGGAGGCGGCGCGGAGTCGAGTTCCGGTGGGAAGACACTACTGGGTGCGGATTTTGATTGTTCTACGTATTTGATTATTGTTTGAGTTACCCAAAAAAAAAAACCTTGAACTAGTTCACGAATTGCAAATTAAACCTTGTGTTTTTTTATCGTTTAATTAAACTTTTTATAAATTTTATTTTTATAATTAAAATCTTCCGTCATATGTCTGTTAGGCACGCTAACGGAATGATGATTTGGCATCCAACGTGACGCTGACGTGACAAATTGCGGGAAACATTCCTAATTCCCTCCAAATAATTGCATAAAAAACCTTTTCTACCAAAATACAGAATTTGGGGTATTTAAACTCATTTAAGGCAAAATTGACTCTTTTAAAATGTTATGGTAGCCTGTATTGAAATTTTAATTTGTTGATCTCAAATTAAATGTTATGGCAGCCCTGGGTTATTTAATTGTTTTGTGTTATGCAGCACCGCATGTAAAATAAAACATTGCATTCATTTTCATTCAACAATTGTATTACAGATTTTGGACTAATTATCCAACAGATGCTAAATAACACTACATTGACTGCATTCATTTAGAATAGGCAAAATAATATTCATAAGGGGTTTATTTTAGTTTTAATCCATATTCAACCAACTGAAAATTGCACAACAAAAGTTAACCCAATTTCATTACAACTTTCATATTCTTAATGGCTTAGTCCTACATGCCCAAGTATGATTAAGATGAAGAGGAGGTTCAATACACGTGATAACACCAAACAAAATCAAAGGCATTTGTTTCTTTCCACTACTTTTTGAGGAGGATCGAACCAGAGGAAAAATCCATAATCCCCTTCTGACTACAAGAACAAAAAAAAATAACAAGTAAATTTTGATTTTATTTTACACAATAAAAAAAAAGTATAAATACCTAAAGAGAATTAACTTACCCCAAATCTTTCACAACCCAAGAACTTTCTTCCTGGATTTTGATATATCCGCATGACAGTCATTCTCCAATCGGTTCATGATGCTTCAAATAAAATCACGAATTTCAAAAATTGTATGAGTTTTTGAAAGAGTCAATTTTGCCTTAAATGAGTTTAAATACCTAAAATTATGGTTTTATATGCAATATGAAATTAGGACAAGGTTTTTTTTATAATTATTTTGGCCGCTATTTGCCACATCAGTGCCACGCAAGCGTCACGTTGACCATTTTACCCTGACTAAAATGCACGTGAGCGAGTACATGCTCATTTAACGGCCTTGGGTTAACGTGGTCCGTCTCAGGGTGGTAAGTTTTAGTTTGGGGACTGGTCTTTTACAAGTCCAAAGTTCAGGGACGAAGGGTGCATTTAACCCTTGATAATATGTCTGTTTAGGGTTAACCCATGTAAGGTCGATGAGGGTAATGCCCCCCCTCCAACCCCCACCCCCTCCCGTCCGACCTATCTTTTAAAGTTCTTCACATGATCCCCATCTAAATTTCTAGACTAATGATTTGGCACCCTTATGCAAAAAAATTACATAAAACTTCAAAGTTTATTTCAATATTGCATAAGACTCCTTTATGCAGTGCATCATAATTAGTGGAAAAATAAAATAATGAATTGACCAGAGTAATCACAATTTATTGAAGAATTGCTTATTAGTTAACAAAAAAAATGTTTTTTTAAAATAAACTACACATTTTTCTCTATAAATAAAGACTTGGTTTGCTTCATTTAGACATTAGATTAATTTTCTACAAATTTTTCAAGTTTTTCTTCATTTTCCTCTCTTCTCTCTCTTCAAATTTGGCTATTTAATCCATATTAAGTTATTTATTACTAATATTATTATTTAAAAGTTAAATACTTTAATTATTAATATTGCTATTATAATTTAGATTTAATATTATTGTCATTATTGTTATTGTTTTGTTAATATTTTAATTATAAATAAGATATAAAGATATTTAATTAATGGAGATAAAGATGATTGGGTACGTAAAGTTATTGGAGTTTGTGTCATCGTTGGAAGATAATTTTTGTTCGGGCATCTTAAGGGTACTTTTATAATAAAGTTGGTCAAAAAAATTGGCTATGCTACTTGGTGAGGAGCTTTTATTATACATGATCTAATAGTATCATCTATTCCAAAAAAAGCATTTCATTTTCTATTCCAACCGTCTAATCTTCGCCACATATGCATGGGAATAAACAGCATTAATTACTCTTTGATTTTCAATGTACATGTGACAAAAATTCGACTATTTAAATAGGAGATGGAATATCTTTTTCAAATAGAGGATTATACCCCATCAGTAGCCTCTACTCCTTGCTTGAGCTAACTCCTTAGTCGAGCAAGGAGTAACGCTTAAGAGGATTTGACCTTCTTGTGAATGGCTGGTTATCACTAGCTGTATGCCAGTTGTACACAAGTGTTCGTGGTCGAGACTTTTCGAGCACGGTTGGCAATGATGCTAAGTGCAGCTCATGGCAGGGGTCTCCGGGCAAGATTGGGATGACGGCATGCGCTCATATGGCGGGATAAAACGAGTAGAGGTGGTGATAACGCAATTCTAAAACCTTGCTGGCCGCGCAAAACACACGAGCTCCAGGAAAACTTAGGCATGGGCAGAGGTGAAGAGGGCTTAGGCAACTTGACTTACTACTCTGACCACCCTCAAATATCTAGTGACGGCTAGAATAGCGAAGCCATAGAGAGTTGCTATTAACAACCCCCCCCAAGCTCTAAGTACATCCCAGCCCCCTCCTAAATTTTCAACCCTCCTAATTTTCATATTTTACCCTCTCCTCTCGATCACTCTTTTTCCCCTTCCCTCTCCTTCTTCTTCCTCCTCCCATCTCCCTATCAAGCCCGCCTCCCCCCCATATCTCCTTCCTTCTTCCTCCATCTTTCCTCCTCCCCCTTCATCCTTCCTTCTCCCTTCCTCCTCATTCCTCATCGTGTTCATGTCTACATCATTTTCTCATTCAACCTAAATTAATTACACGAACATCAAATTATAGCTTTATTAAAGAGACAGACATGTTACTAACAGAACCCATTTTCAAAAATATATGAATTCATGTCTCCATCTTTGCCCTAATTAATGAGCTTGATTTTTCTTTTCTTTCTTTTTTTTTTTAAAAGTTGTTTGGTACTGTGTGACCGAACACCTACAGTGGTGTTCGGCACCCCCTAACCGAACATCACTATGGTTGTTCGACACCCCTTTACCAAATAGTTTTAGCCGTGTTCGGTAAAGGGTGCCGAACAGTAAATAATTAATTTTTTTAACCTAAAAAATAAAGAATGCATAAGGATATTTAAGTAAAAATTTATAATAATACTTTTATAATATATAAGAGGAGTGTTCTTAATAATTTGAGGGTGTTAATAGCAACTCTCGCCGTATAAGAAGCAGTTTGGGCATCTCCCCACTTCCGTAAACGTACAAATGAAAGTTATATGTTGTGGGCCTGTGGCCTCGCTTGCGTGCCCATTATGTTTTTATACTTTGTCCTTTTGCTATCTATTTTGAAGACGTTGGTTTCCTAGTAGAATAAATAATATCGAATAATACAAGAGTTATAACCAATGTATCAAGAAAATGTTTCTAACTTTCAAATTTAAATTTATTAAAATCTTTCCTTTTCAATTTTCTCCTTAATTTAAAGTAACAATTATAACTATTTCATATTAATATATAACCATTTTTGTTGTCCTCATTTAATATCATTCATTTTTTATTCCTAATCTTTTTAATTTAAGATAAGAGCCATAATCATCTAGATTTATTTTTGCACAATGGAAAATGCAATTTATTTACAATGACTAAACTTCCCTTTTTAATTCCTAACATTTCTTTATTTAATTTATAATATTATTTTACCGATCGATAGAAATAACAAATCGAGATATAAATTAATATACTACCACATTTTTTTCCAAAATTTCCCATGCGGGTGTCCTTCTTACTTTCTCCGTTTCACCAAAAGAGTCCACGTTTGAAATGTTAAATAATTAAAAAATATATTAGTGTCATAATTACAAAAATACTGATGCCGCAAGGAATGTCACGTCTGCTGGGCTGGACTGCTTGTCCACTTGGATATCTGGGCTTGGTATGATCTGTTTAAGAAAAGAAGCAAACACTAGGTGAATGCAGGGGCTGACCCTGCTAAGACACTCCGGTGTGAGAGTAAGTTGCAAGCTCAAATCACAATCTAGCAGAGTGTAAGCTTAAGTCTTAGCAGTTTGGTTCCGTTGCCGGGAACGTTTTTCTTGACCATCTGTACGCGTTTTGTTGGGTTTGATTTAACACTAGCATGGCTGGAAATGGAAGAGACACCTTGGGTGACAGTACGGTTCCGGGGGCTGTTGGGGGCCAAGGAGGCTCGGCTTTGCCACCTCCCCAGGGATTACGCCAGACCACACTGTCGCCTTCGGACGAGTCACGCCCTGCTTCTACTCGGAAGGAGGGCCTTCCAATGTGAACCGCCAACCCGAACAGCGGGTTGAGCTCGCGCACACTTGAACGCCAAGAGGATGCAGTTACCCGGACTGACCCGGCTTGATCGATGCGGCTCGCTCTCGGCTTTAGCTAATCAGCATGTACCTAAGTCAAATGTACGCCTGAATCAAGAAATGCCGCTATGGGCACACTGCTCGGTCCGAGACACTCATCCCACCCGTGGTTACGGTGGGCACGCGAAGTGAAAGGCCTCGCATCTCAAGGTCGCCCGAAGACGGCGGGATGATGTGATCAATGTGGATAGCACGGAACAGCCGTGCCCGCAGAGAGGCGCTAAGGACAAAGGGAAAGGTCCTGCTCGTTCGAGTCGCACGGGCTAAAGTGTAAATGACCGCTTGGTATACGCAGACGGTCGACACGTGGGCGACCGAGGCTCTAGACGCCGGACGAGCGAGGAGTGAAGAGGCAGAATCCCACACACGGCCCGTAGGGATCCGGGCAAAATCTCATCGCGCTAGGCGCACTCCCTCACCTAAGAGGAGGTCTCAGACGTAGATCGGATCATCATTCTTCGTGCCGAGGAGGAGTCATCGCCCGAGCGGCGTTAGGCCCGCCCGCTCCATGCATGAGCCCGATGAGGCGATGAAGGAGATGCAGCTTGGAGGCCCCGGAGGCTGGCCGCACCGGCCCTGGATATGTGATCCGGGAGAGGAGAAGGATCCTTTGGCGATTGATTGTGGCCGCACCAACCGATCCAGATGTCCCATTGCTACAGTTTGATAAGTACTCTGGGAAAACCAATGCACGCGATCACTTGCAGGGATTCGAAAATCAGATCAATATGGTTACCAAGGATCCGGCTGCAAAGTGTAAGGCATTGGTCAGTACCTTCCAGGGCAAAGCAGTGACATGGTACAGAAAACTTCCTCGAGCATCGATCACAGGCTGGTCGGATTTGCGGAGTAAGTTTCTGGTCGAGTTTGCAATGGCAGGGGTTACGCCTAAGGCTAGAATGGACCTCGCAAAGATCGACAAAGGGATGGTGAGACAGTTGGGAAATACAGAACGGTTCCGAAGATGCTCGAGAAGGTTGATGACCTGACCGATAGGGAGGTCACGATGTGTTTTATTGGGGCATGAGCGAAACGGGAAGGCCGAGTTCAAGCATGAGGAACCGTTGAACCGGGCGGAGATGTTTTCTCGCGCCCAGAGCTGGTGTGTTACATTCGAGGAGGACGCCGAGGGGTCTAAAAAGAAAGATAAGAAGACTGATAAAAAGGAGGATGGTAAGGATGCTGCGGGCAAGAATGGGTCGTCAACGAGCAAGGGCTGGCGGAGGAACCGTGCCCGGGCGAATGATCGCATGGATTTCGACCCTCTCAACACTACTCGGGAGGCTATCATGAATGAAATCCGTGCAGAGTTGCCCCCTGCAGATCCGTTGGACCCGGCATTTGAAGCTCGGAGGGATAGGACGAAGCGGTGCGCCTATCATAATGATATAGGGCATGGAACGGAGGATTGCATGCAGCTGAAGAGGGAATTCGAGATTGCCGAACCAAGGGAGGCTAGATCGCTTTCGTATGCGACCAGAGAACAGGGATCGCAGGGATGATCGGGAGCCTAGGGAGGAGCCTCCGAAGAGGGGTAATGTTGAGCGACGAGGTCGGTTGAATGTAATATTGGAGGAGGAACCTAGCCTCCATCAGTTGAAATCTCAGATTTACACCTTGAACAAGCTGCCCTATGTGCCAGTCAGTGTGGGGCCGACGAGGAGACTATACAGCCACCAGAGCGAGCCGGCACAGGCAAGCCGGCTTCCGAGCGCAGGTGGTTGAGGCCTGCATTGATTACGGGATGTGGCGGGTATTGATTGATAGGGGCTTCCAGGACGTCTTGTACTACGGTGTTTCAAAACTTGGGGTATGAGGACAAGGACTTGAAACCTTACAAGGGCTGCCTGGAAGGGTTTACCAATCACAAGGTGGCTGTTAAGGGAACCATCGAGCTGGAGGTAATACTAGGAGAAGGGAGCAGGTCCAGGATGGAGAAGGTCTTATTCTTGGTGATCGACCTGAGCTCGCCCTTCAATGCAATTCTGGGCGTCCCCGCAATGGTAAAATTTCAGCTCGTGGCATCGGTGCCCCACCAGCGGGTGAAGTTTCGACGCAGGGGTGTTGGCGAGCCGAGGTAGGCCGCGAGTGATGAGGTTTCGGAAGAAACCCACAAAGCCAGGGAAAGCCGACGATCAATACTCCGAGCGGACGATACGATGACGGAAAGAAAAACTCACCGTCACGACTTCCATGGATATGGGCATGATCCTGGCCGATGAGGATGAGGAGATGGTGAGCGCAGAGCTGCGAGGTCTAGATACTCCACAGTCACAGTTGGAGATAGAGACTCTTCAAGTTAGGGAGACCCCAGATCTTCAGCCTCACGGTGATTTGGAGGAGGTTATTATAAATCCTGCCTACCCCGAGCAGAAGATCAAGGTGGGCAGGGGAACAACCCTCGAGGGCCGAGAAAGGCGATAGCTTTTCTTCTGCGAGTTTGGATGTGTTTGCTTGGACCGTGGAAGATATGAGGGTGTCAATCCGGAGGTAGCATTGCACAAGCCGAATGCGAGCACGGATTTCAAGCCAATACAAAGCGGCCAAGACAATACTGCGAGAGAAGGAAAAAGCCATCCGGTGGAGGTTGAAAAGCTACTCATGCGGACATCATCGAGGAAATCTATTACCCGACCTGGTTGGCAAATGTGGTAATGGTTAAAAAAAGCAATGGCAAGTGGAGGATGTGTGTAGATTTCACTGACTTGAATAAAGCTTGCCCGAAGGATTGCTACCCATTACCAAGGATTGATGTGCTGGTGGATGCCATTGCTGGTTTTGAAATGTTGAGCTTCATGGATGCCTACTCGGGTTATCATCAGGTCAGGATGGACGAGCAGGATAAGCCATTGACGCTTTCCGAGCAATGGGGCTCATTGTTACAAGATGATGCCCTTCGGCCGAAGAATGCGGGGGCCACGTACTGCAGAATGGTGAACAAGGTGTTTGCACCGCAGCTGGGCAGGAACGTGGAGGCTTATGTGGACGACATGGTGGTCAAAACCAAGGGCCGCGACCATATATCCGATTTGGAGGAGACATTTAATAACTTGCGGAAGCACAATATGAAGCTGAATCCCAGCAAGTGTGTTTTTGGAGTACAAGCGGGCAAGTTCCTAGGGTTCATGGTGAATGAAAGGGGAATAGAGGCTAATCCCGAGAAGATCAAAGCCCTCATGGATATGAAGGAGCCGACCTGCATTAAAGAAGTACAGCGCTTGAATGGTCGGATCATCGCCTTGGTCGGTTCATCTCTAGGTCTACCGAGAAGTGCTTGCCATTCTTCAAGATATCGGGGTAACAAGAGCTTTGAGTGGACGGCAGAATGCTCGAAAGCTTTCCAGCAGTTAAAGGATTACTTGGGTGCACCTCCTCTACTGAGTAGTCCTGTGATGGGCGAGTGCTTGTATGTTTATCTGGCAGCCACCGACCAGGCTGTGGCCGCAGTGTTGGTTAGGGAAGAGGCTGGAAGCCAAAAACCCGTGTACTATGTATCAAAGGCTTTGACTCCGGTTGAAGCTCGTTATTTTAATGCAGAAAAGTTAGCTTATTCGCTTGTTGTCTCAAATAAAATTGCGAGCTTATTTTTCCGCACATGAGATTGTTGTATACTCGATCATCCTCTTCGAAAAATCTTGCACAAACCGATTCTTCTGGCGTTGTTGGTGTGGTCAATCGAGCCGACGGAGTTCCACATTGACTATCGCCTCGAGGGCGATCAAGGCTCAGCCTTGGCGGATTTTCCGTGGAGACAACTTTGCGAAAAGAGCGAGGTACCGTAACTCCCCACGGAGACCAAGACAGCCTACCTCGTCGAGCGACCGATGATTGTTGGCGGCTATACGTAGATGGGGCAAAGTAAGGATGGAAGTGGCGCAGGGTTTTGCTCGTGTCTCCGCTACCGACGAGGAATTTGAGGTTGCTTTACGGTTCAAGTTTCCTCGCTTCTAACAATCAGCCGAGTATGAGGCCTTGGTCGCCGGTCCGGAGTTAGCGCCGGATATAGGTGTGGTAGCTTTAGTTATACACGTGATTCCCACTAGTGGTTAATCAAGTTCGGGCGATGGTGTGAACCATCCCACTTTGGCCAAATCGTGAGGTGAAGGAGTTGTTAGCTAGGTTAGCATTTTGGGAGTTGCTACGGATTGATCGAGCGATAACATGCGGCATTTCCTATCTAAGATGGCCACCGAGGATATTCAGGAGTTGAGTCCCAGAATCGTGGTAGAATACTGGATTGCCCGGCAATTTCGCGAGAAGGTGATGGACATCGAGTTGGCTCGAGGTGTTGGATCGATGAGATACAGAATACATCGAGCAAGGTTTGTTGCTCGAAGACAAAGATCGCTAGAGTCATTCGAAGCGGCCGCTCGCTACACGGTGGTAGGAGGAGTTCTCATCGAAGGTCTTTCTCAAAACCATTGTTGCGATGTGTGCGCCGCAGGTGACCGAGGCTCGCGAGGTCCATGAGGGAGTTTGTGGTGGACACCCGGGGCAAGGACTCGTCGACAAGATATTGACTTTGGGGTACTATTGGTTGACTCGAGAAGGGATGCCGAAAACTATGTAAAGAAATGTGACAAGTGTCGGCGATTTGCGATATACCCGTGGTGCCTTCTACCGAGCAGAGTTTAGTAGTGGCATCTGGCCGTTTGATATGTGGGGATAGATCTTATTGGACCATTTCCCACAAAGAAGGGGAAATTGCAAGTATGTAATCGTGGCAATTGATTACTTCACCAAGTGGGTGGAAGCGAAACCTCGGCAAACATTACCGAGGAGAATGCCATCAACTTCGTGCATGACTATATCCGTGTCGTTTTGGGGTCCCGCGAGCAATTGTTTCGATAATGGCACTCGGTCGATCGATTTATCGAGGCTTGTGCCAATTTGCATATCAAACATTGGAAGTCTTCGCAGCTTACCCTCGTGGCAATGGGCGCCGAGGCCGCGAATAAACGGGTATTACACGCCTCAAGCGAAACCTAGAAGGACGAGCAGGTGGTGGTTAGACGAGTTACGCAAGACTTTGGGCCAGACAACTGTTAGGGGCCAACCGGGAGACTCCTTTGCCCCGACTTATGGGTCTGAGGCCATGGCACCTTGAAATGGCTCGCCTAGCTTAAGGGTGTCACATTATGATGAAGGGAACAACACCGCTGCCGCGGAGGACCTGGATTTACTGGAAGAAAGGAGAGTAGAGGCCAGAATGAAAATGGTGAATTACAAGCAGCGAGCAAAAATGCATCATGATAAGCGGGTGCATAAGCGAGCATTCCAGGCCGGAGATTTAGTCCTAAGAAAGATGGAAGCAACCGGCAAAGGTTAGATAGAGGAAAGTTATCACCGAACCGGGAAGGGCCTTACAAAGTGGTCCAGTCGTCAAGGAGGGTACTTATAGGCTAAGCTCGGGATGGAGCGGTGTTAAAGCATCCGTGGCATGCGGATCACCTTAAAAAGTATTATCAATGAGGTTGTTTGATGTCACTCTTGGTCAATGTAAGTTTGGTTTTCAAAGTTTAATGAGAATCCTTTGTGACATAAGAATGCGCTCTTTGTGGAATATAAGAGTGGCTCGCGGAACGAGCAGAGTCTTGGTTGGGAAATCTTTTATTATGAGGTATGCGGAGCGACCTCATAGTATGCCTGATCTAAAAGACTTGTATTTGTTTAACCTTTGGGATGAGCACACTCATTAAGTTAATGTTTGAAGTCATCGCTTGCTCGTGGAACGAGCATATGACTTAGTTAGCTTCTTGAGTAGGAAGTGCACCCTGGTTTGAAGGTTATCCTTGATTAATGTTTGACGTTGCCTGTTGCTCGATGTCCCGAGCAGGTAACTTAGTTAATTTCAAGGTTTGTTAATAACTAAGGGTTGCCTGCTGCTCGAAATTACGATCAGGTAACTTTGTTTGTTTTAAGGTTTGTTGATGTTCTAAGTTGCATATTGTTCGTTTATCGAGCATGTGGCTTCATGTAACATTAGCACGATTTAAAAGCAAATGAGCTGGAATAAAAAAAAGGAAAAGTTCATATTATATTCACCATTATAATTACAAGGAGGGGAAAAGTAAAATAGTGGCGCGGCCAAAGCAAAACATCTCGACGCAATGAGGTGAAAGTTGTAAAACTAGGATACAGGAGCCTCTTCACCTCCGGCCAAAGATCGGCCCCACCACCTCCTCCTCGCATCCTCACCGCTCCTCCCGGCGAGCCGCCCCTCGGCCAACCGCCTTGAGTGCCGTGAGGACGGTTTTCACATTCACGTCAAGGGCGTAGGGCACCATTCTTCTCGGCCTTTTTCGGTCTCCTCCTTAATAAGCTCTAGCTCGTCGGAAGTATAGGGAACCCAGCATGACCACGGCGAGCTTCCAGCCGTAATGTTTGGCCGCTCCCCACTCGCGCCAGCCTCTACAGTGATGCCGGATGGCCACTTCCAGCCCATACGGAGGGTATGCTCCACCCGCACGTAGTATGGGCGCATCTCCGGCCAAGATCGCAGCCGTACTCCTCGGAGGCCAAGTAATTTTGTATAATCTCTTCTCGCTCTTGGTCGCTTACTTGGGCACCCCGGGATTTCACTGCTCGTTTTCCTCCACGAGTTCACCTTTTCCTTCTCCTTCACCAATTGCCTCTCCACTGGGCCGACTCGGGAGTGGAGGGATTGCTCGTTGATCTTCGAGGTCTCAAGCCGGGTTGCAAGACTTTTCTTCTCGCATTCCAACTTGGCCGATCACCGCTTTGTCGAGCACCTCCTTATCTTTGGCCAGGAGCTCGGCGTTCTTCTCTCGATGATCTCGTTAGGTTTGAGATCATCGCCGAGGCGGCAACCTTGGCTCCGTCGCTTGCTCGGTTGGCAGGAGGAACATGTTCAGACAAGCTACGAACAGAAAGCAAGTATTAGCAAAGGACGGGAATTTATTTTCAAGCAAAGGAGAAATTACTCACCTCGCAGAGGTTCATGCCCGCGTTCCCGAGCGAACACTTGTGGATTCCTTGCAATCCCCGTACGATCGGATGGCGGATCCTCTTCAAAATCCCTTGGCCAATCATGGCCGTGGGTGTCCTCGGCCAGACGTCGATGCCCGAGATCCGGGGACGTTGGCAAGCTCGTTCATTAGGGCCTCACAACCTCTGCGTGGGCATCACAAACCCTTCTTTCTTCCAGGGGGGAGGAGGGACCAAACTTGAGCCCGGGCGTCCGACCGCTTCCAACATCACCGCTGCGAGGCGAACAGAGCGGCCGGCGGAGTCATTAGTAGGGCCTCTTTTGTTCCCGTGACGATCGCCGGCTCGGTGGATGGAGGAGCATCGGAGCGGCAGATCGGGAGATCCTCTCGCTTGATGAGAAGGACCCTTGGAAGGGGTGGTCTGTTTCCCTTGTCGGTAGCCGGGCCCTTCCTCGCCGATCGCCCGGTACTTTGGGCGTGGCGGGCGGCGCCGCTCGGCTCGACGTCACCGCGTCGGCCTTCCTTTGGCTCCGGTGGGCCCCAAGGTCGTCAATATCCATCAACTCGCAACAAAGAAGGAGGTCGAAGCATGATAAAATAAAAGAAATAGAATATGAAAGGAAGTTGGAAGTTACCATTGGGACGGAAACACTGGTGCCCAACCCCTCGCAGCCGACACCATCGGGAAAGCCGTCACCCGTGTGGTGACCCCGACGGGTGGGGTTTCTCCGTGGACATGGTCACTCGAGGAACCACTCCTCAATCTCCAACCGGAGCACCCCGAGTCTCAAAACGGTCCTCGGTGACCAACGGTTTCCAATCAAAAACCATTCTGGTCGCGATCCCCACCCGGCTCGGCCTTCAACGCATCCATCGCGGCCCGAGCCCGACGTAAAGGCGTCCCTGTTGTAGGTGGGGACTTTGATGTGTGTGGTAGGAGGAGGAAACGCCCACCAACTCGCGACTCCACCGTAGGGGCTTGGCATCCCATTTGTCGGTTTATTAGAAAAGGAGAGAACATCTTGAGGCGCCGGCTTATGCGACCGAAATCCTACCGAGCTCTTATCGCAGAAAACGATAGAGTTTTCTCAACAATAGACAGGGTTCATGGCCGAGTAGGCGGCAACCGTGAAGGCTACCAGATCCTCACGGTGTTCGATGAGGTCGCAGGGTACGGCTTGGGCCGGGTTAGGAACTCGACGATGAAAGGGTCGATGGGCAGCCGCATTCCAACCCTAAAGAAGTCATAGTAGAAAACCATTCTCTCTCCCCGAATTCGGTATTCGCCGGGGTCGATCTCGGACCCATTATGGACACTCGGTAATTATTCGCGTCAATCCCCATGGATGTAAACCATCTTTGGACTTGACTATTGTTGCTAAAGCCCTTCCAGGGTCGGTGATCCGCTCGTCGGGGCCGGGCGGATGGCTCCCGATCGCGTGCGAGCAACGGTTTGGGGAGCTAGTTCCCGCTTCCTCGGTGTTGCGGCAGTGGCTCGGATACTACTCTAGTAATGATGGGCTCATCATCTCCGAGGAATCGATCTTGGTGTTGGTCGAGGGTGAAGAAATCATCGGGCCGGAGCCACTACTAGCCGCGTGCCCTCGATCATACTCATAGGCCTCCGGGAATTTGTGGCCTCGAATCGGTGGGCTCATCGCAGCCCTATGAGGGGAGTCACCTACAAGGATCGAGGACGAATGGTCACTAATTGGTGAAAACCCTAGATGATGGGAATCCTAAACCGACAATCGTGCAAAGGGGCCAAACACCGGGGACCCGCTCAGATCCTCGATCCGACTAATACAAGGTTTCTACTTACCAATCACAATGAAAGACGAAAACAAGAATGAAGAAATGCAAGCATGAAAGCAAATACTTATGCGAGACATGTTGAAGTGAGGATTTAGAATCAAGTCCGAACGTTGGTGTTGTTTTGGAAGCACTTTGCGCCGGATTCAACAGCAGAAGGAACACGTGAAACGGTTGGTGGCGATTGGAAATGCCTCGGGAACGATTCGGGAACAAGGGGATTGAAAGAAGCTTTAGAGCGAAGAAGAAACTCGCGGTTTGCAAAATGAGAGAATGGTCAAGGTATTTGAAATTTATACCAACTAGGATGACATCGGCAGGCGCAACCCTACCGCACGCACCGCAGGCCTATTGCGCGGCCCGCAGGCCTAGGCTACTAGTCATCATGAATTTCTTGGGAAGGTGCGAAGTTTTCAAATGGCGCCATCCCGTTGTCTTTTGTGGTCTTTACATCTTCTTTCCTTGCTAACCGCATCTTCTCCTCGGCATTTCAAAAGAAAGTAAAGATAATATTGACCGGTCGTGGAAGGGAAAGAATCGCATGCTTCCTACCGCGAGCATGAATACTCGCGAGCAGAAGCGGGGGCCACCGAAGAGCCAGCCCAAATCAGGCCCAAGGCCCGTGCCCGAGACATAATACGGTCTAGGTCCATCACATAGCGAGCGCATGGAGCAACCGAGCGCCTTATCAACCTCGGTCATATGCGAGCGGGTCTCACGAGCGTAACTCAGAGGCAATGATCGAGTCTCGACCGTGATCCAGCCGAGCGGGATGTGTTGTAACGCCCGAGATAGGGACGTGGCGTAACGTACGGGGACAGTTGAGCCCGACGGTTACGCCCATTACTCCTGGCAGTTATACCCATTGCACCAGCATTCATACCCACGCCTGGGTAGTTATGAATGGACGTTACTCCATAGAAGAACAGACCTATAAAAGCCTTGGATCCATTTCAAGGCAAAGGTACGCATACTAAGACTTAAGCTTACACTCTGCTAGATTGTGATTTGAGCTTGCAACTTACTCTCACACCGGAGTGTCTTAGCAGGGTCAGCCCCTGCATTCACCTAGTGTTTGCTTCTTTTCTTAAACAGATCATACCAAGCCCAGATATCCAAGTGGACAAGCAGTCCAGCCCAGCAGACGTGACATTCCTTGCGGCATCAAATACTTAAGCACAACCAAGATGCTTACCATACAATTAAAAGGGTAAAGATGAAAGATTTTGGACATTGAAAATATAATTTTTGAAGATGAATTCTTTGAGTGGAACATCACAAAATAAAATAGTGAACTCTTTGCCTGTATCAGAGGGAGTATTTGATATTACAAAATATACTTATATTAGAGTTTTTTTAAGTAAGCATAATCCATAGTTTCATATCAAAGCATGGAGAGTGATAAGCAGCCATTTCTCATGTCTCCCATCATGGATTCAGAAGAGACCTCCCTGATGAGTTTGGCCTCCATTGATGATGATGATATTGAACCAACTAATGGAGTTGAAAATTTCTTGACGGAGTTCTTTGTTGAGTCAAAGAAAATATGGTACCTTGCTAGCTGCACCCGCTATTCTCACATTAATTTGCCATTACAACAATGGTGCTATTACCCAAATCATCACCGGCCACCTTGGTACTCTCCAACTTGCTGCCATCTCCGTCCAGAGCTCTGTCATCGCCGGATTCTCTTATGGCATCCTGTTACGTCTCTAATTATCGACGTAATCATATAGCGCGCGTTCAAATCATTTTGTCTTAGTGTAGATTCATCTATTTATATATATATATATATATATAAAGTTTAATAAGTCTAAAAAAGATAAAATTCCGTCAAAAATGACTTGCAAAAATAGAAAGTCATCTTTATAACATTTAATATTATCCTTGAAAATACAAAATTGTATTTATACAAAATAATAATATAATCTTTAAATAAAAGACAAATCAATTTAGTCAAATCTCCTAGAAAATTGTACCATGCAATTTTCTCACACCTCTCACTCTCACTTTCACCGGTAAATGTGATACTCCCTCCGTCCCGAATAAATATTTTAAGTGGATAAAACACAAGAATTAAGAAAACATAATTAATGATGTGCTGTAAAATGTGTTTCAACCATAATACCCATCAATATTAATTGAGTTCAACTATTTTAAATAATTGAGTTTCTTTGGGATATTATATTAAATGAAGCTTTAAGGGTATATTAGGAAGAATAGTAGAGAATAGGTAGATAAAATATCTTTAGGAACATTAGTTGGGACATCCTAAAATAGAAAGTAGGAATATCCTAAATAAATATATTAAAGGAAAGACATAATAAGTCAAAAAAATTTATTAAAACTCGTGTAAATTTAATAAAAAAATTTATTTTAAGACAGAGAGGGTACAAATCTATGACATATTAATGGAGTATTTAAGTATTACTCTTAAATACTTCCTCCGTCTTGAAAAATAATTTTTTTCTTTTGGTATGTCACAAAAAATAGACTTATTTCTAAAAGAAAATTATACTTATAGTTCAATTAAAATGAGGTACAAATTACAAACAAAAGCTACAATCTTAAAAGTTTGACTCGTCAAATGTAATTATTTTTTGAAGAGGGAAAGAGTATTGTATAACATACTATTAATATTTTTAATTAATACACTATAACATATTAAACTCATTTTTTAGGTACAATAATATACATACTCTGCAACTAAAATTTTTTTTGGAAGATTAAACTATATGGAGAAAAAAAAGAGTTTACTTTCTCTTAAGTTTGTCTTGAAAAATAGTCAACACTTTCAAATTTATGCTCCAAATTTTTAATACTTTTTAATTTCTTTCTATCTTTTGAAAATATGAGACGTTTCTATATCTAATACCAAAAAATATACAATTTTAGTACGATTTAAAAAATATATTTATAAATAAGAATATCTTTTTTTAAAGTTTAAGTTTTTCAATATGATTAATCGGAACAAAGGAAACAATATATAAATGTGATGTAGGAACATACTAAAATCTCTATCTTAATAAAGAATATACTTATTTACAAACCGGAGGGAGTGTAAAATTTGCAATACAAGTTACAACAATGAAATTGTAGTATTGATTTTGGTAACCAAAATAAATAATAATTTAGCTAACATGTATCTAAAGGGAATTAGACTCGTTTAAACCATATATTTATAGAGATTTTATTCTAAAACTCGTCCTAGCGTAAAACTATTTATTTATAAATTTTGTTTCACCGTAAGCTTTGGACCGAAGAGGCAGTATTGTAATATAAATTGGGGTAAAGTGAAAAAATAGGTCTCTTGAGACCGTCTTGCGGATCCTAATTTTCTCAGCCCATAAATACACGGTGTGTCGGTTCAGGAAGATCAGTTTTAAATGGAAGCAATGTTGGAGACCAAGTGTTTATCCCAAAAATGTCATTGTCTCCATTAGATATGAGATTGTCTTTTAAGTTTTAAAGAAGACAATTTTCATTGGTATTATCATATGCAATGACAATTAACAAAAGTCAAGGTCAATCAGTGTTGTATGTAAGACTCTTCCTGAAGAAGTTAATGTTCGGCTATGGACAGATGTATGTCGCAGTTTCTAGGGTAACAAACCGCTCTGTTATGAATATATATATATATATATATATATATATATATATAACGAATAAAACAACAAATATTATATATGTATAAGGATATTTTTTAGAATCTATAATATTACCAACACAATGATGTATTTCTATTTAAATAGTTGTCTCCAACATTACTTTTCCTTAATTAATTCTTTTAATTTTATTTTCCTCTTCATTTTGCTTAAGTATAATTTAATTGAAAAAATATACGTTCGTGCGTTTAACGCACGGGTGTAAAACTAATTCATATATAACACCATGGCCGGATCTAAAGGGCATGTGAGTAGGACTCAAACCCCACCTCAAAATTTGCCCAAAAAAATGATAAAAATAAAATAATAATAATTTATGTAACTCAAACTCACACACCAATCCAAACACTCACTTCACTCTCCACCCACTCTCTCTTCATCAATTATCATGTATTCAAAAAAACCCTTACAATACTTATCCAAAATCCCTCCATCCCTCGGTGTCATCTCTGATCCCCAACTAAATTACCAAAAGAAACAACAAACATTTACTTCTCTGATCTCTCCTTCGCTCGGCATACTTCCTAACTCTTATAGTTTAACTCTTTAAATTTTTAGGCTTTGATACTTTGATTATATGAAAAAATGTTATATATTTGCATGCTAAATTTGTAGCAACTATTTTTAAATCTTTATATTTTGTACACCTTTTAGTCCCAAAATGTTGGCATTTAATTTAACTGTTTAATCGTTATATTTACAATATTTTAAAATGTACTCCCTCTATCCCTAAATTATTGTCTTCATTTCTTGTTTTGTCTGTCCATAAATAATTGTCTTGTTTGAAACTTTCATTTTTAGGACATCACTTTTACCATTGCACCCTTGTTTTTTCTTCCTACTTTAATTATGGGCTACATGCACATGGGTATTAAAGAAAATAACACACAATATCAATATTAATAATCAAATTAATTATTTTTTCTTAATCTGTTTGTCAGATCAAACAAGAAAATCATTTCGGGACGGAGGAAGTAGTTTTTTTGTGTTTAATGGGTAAGGTTCATTAAGTCACCGACTATATGTAACATCTTTTTTCGATAAATGAAGTTATTTTAACCGATTATTACTGTTTACAATATATTTTAAATATCAAGCTCACGTGATACTAAAATCTTGAATCCGCCCATGTATAACACTCCCTCCACATCCGTTTCATTGAAAAGGTCAATGTTTATTTTTATTTTCATTTGAGTTGTTCTGAAGTTAAGATTAGTATTTCATTTCCATGATTTAAGTATATTTAATTATATCATAGAACAACTTAAATGAGTAAACACCTTTGAAACTTAAAAATTAAATAATGTCGACATCACATTTTTCTTTCTTTGCTCCCTTTGTCCAGACAAAGAGTTGATTTTTTTTTTAAAAGTCAACATATGACAGAATCAATCAAAAGTTTACATACTTTATTTATGTTTAAGGAAATAAAACTTTATTAATTAAAAACTTCATTAACAATATTATGGATTACAATCTTCATAATTTTGTAAAAATAAATAAATTTATGTAAATTATCGGTCAAATTTTAACTAAGTTGACACAAAAAAATCAAAAATAAACTCTTTAACTAAAAGGAAGTGAGTATTTCCTTAGCGCTCTCTTTTCTCTTAAAGAATAACTGGTTTACTATGCAAATTATTTAGTGAGACAGTCTCACATCATCTTACTATGTCAAAAGAAAATGTCAATTCAAACAGCTTGGAATGGGGAGTGCACTCGAGGAGTGCACTCGAGACACTCTGTGGACAAGCATATGGAGCTGGCCAACTCGAAATGCTTGGTATTTACATGCAAAGATCTTGGATCATCCTCAACACTGCAGCTCTTGGCTTGATGTTCATTTATATATTCGGCATGTCGGTTTTAAAACTCCTCGGCCAGACCCCCACCATATCTATGGCGGGCGGGGACTTTTGCCATCTGGATGATTCCTCAACTCTTTGCTTACGCGGCAATAATTCCAACCATGAAGTTCTTACATGCACAGAGCAAAGTTATGGCTATGGCCTTCATAGCTGTCCTGGCACTATTGGGGCACAGCTTCTTCAGCTGGCTGACGATTGTGAAACTTGAGCCTGGGATGGAGGGTGCTGCTGTGGTTCAGTGGTACTTGATGGCTCGTTGTGGTTAATAACGATGGCGCAGATGTTTTATATCTTCTCGGGTTCATGTGGTCAAGCTTGGTCTGGGTTTTCATGGAAGGCATTCGAAAATCTATGGACCTTCCTTAAATTATCTTTTGCTTCTGCAATTATGATCTGGTATGAATAAACCCCTCACTTTACCGATACTTTTGATTGAGTTTGATGCTATATTTTACCCGTAATTTAAGTATCACGTTAAAGACAAAAATGGTTTAAGGAAACAAAATGGTATCTTGTCAAATGTTATCGAATATGCAATCAATTACATACATCTGTTACCTATATATCATTCGTTTGACAATTTTGCAGCTTAGAAATATGGTACGTAATGGCATTGGTTCTGTTTGCTGGATATTTTGAGAATGCAGAAGTTTCTGTAGATGCTTTAGCTATATGGTAAGTTTCATGTTCTAGGATTTCAATTTCCAACTACTTATCCAACCAATTTCAACTAGAATGTGTGTTAAAGTAGGCATTTTGGTATTTAGTAAATGTTACAAAAGGAAGAAAAAGATAACACAAACAAGCACCCACAAAGTTTCGAAAAAGAACTGTGTATGCATTGCATAATTACAGAATGCATTAAAGAGTTGTGCAACACAACATCAAAGCACTTGTGGGATATGGTACAACACTTTAATGCTTTCTATTTTTTGTATATATGATATTTTCCTTCAAAACCCATTTAAACTTACTTGGTCTTGGTACATTGTCATGTTTTTGCAGTACAAACATATTGGGATGGACAAACACCATAGCTATGGGATTGAATATAGCCATAAGGTTTGTGAATTTCACTGAAATATCCTGCATAAGCTTAACTTCTCTAGCCAAGGGAAAATATTGAGTAGTTTGATTATAATAAGAATCCAATGTCTTAGAACCATTATTCTGCCATTTAAGACATGAATACATTTGTTCAGTGTCAGGGTCTCAAATGAACTCGGATTAGCACGGCCAAGAGCTGCAAAGTTCTCAGTGATTGTGTTGTTATTGACTTCGTGTTTTATGGGAATTTTCTTTGCGACCATTCCAATTATCAATCAGAAGCAGTACCCAGCATTTTTTACAAGCAGTACAGAAGTCAAAGAACTAGTAGAAGAGCTTACAGGGTTGCTAGCAATCAGCATTGTTCTTGGGAGTATTCAAGCTGCACTATCTGGTATTTATTCAACATGTCGTCCTGTTACCTTTGGTACTATCCTCTTTGACTTTTAGGATGTTCTACCTTGTCTGCCTTGGATTGGAAACCTCTGCAGTCCAACTTCGGCCTGGTTCCTTAGGTTAGGATGATGCCAACACATTAATGAGGTGCATCCCACGCGTTCAGATTACATGTTGTTCTAACATGACTGAAATGTACTTCTCTTAGTGAAATATGTACTTCCCTAAGTGAAATATGTATTGCGTTGGGATGTACATATTTGATTTAGGGGGACTGGAGGAACCGCACGGTGTCAGAACCGCAAAGGTTCTAAATCCATCTCCCTTCTATGTGACTTGCACATACCAGCCTAGACTTGTTGCACGCTCTTCTATGTTAGTTGCACAACCTAGATTTTTTGCAAACTCATCAACTTGCTGTGACCTTGCACTGGGTTTTTTTTTTTTTCCGGGGGGGGCGGGGGGCATAACAATCCCTCCCTCCTAACTCAACCCCCCCCCCCCAAACCACGTTAGAAGGGGAGTCTTTCAAATTCCCATCTCATTGGATTTTGAATACTACCTAATTCTTAAACTTTCTACCATCGTTTAATTGGTAACAATAAACATGCAGGTGTGGCCATAGGAGCAGGGTGGCAAGCTGCTATCGCATACTTGAACTTAGTGTGCTACTTCCTCTTTGGTGTACCTAGCTATAAGCTATATTATGGGCTTCAGTTTCAACATGGGTGTTAAATAACCTCCCTATGACTCTGATTAACAATCTATTTTCCAGATTAGTTTCTAGGATGTTATTGTGGCAAATTTCCATGTAACACTAACAGAGTATATTGTGCAGGGAGTCTGGTATGGACTGGTTTCTGGAGTAGGCTTGCAATGCTGCCTATTATTCTACATGGTTTGTCAAGCAAATTGGGACGAAGAGAGGTAACATCTACGTACATAATGTGTAGCTCCTAACTTTTGACAACATATTACTGAATTATTGAGATCCACAGTTCAAGCCACACAACAGGGAGATTTGGTGCAAAATACAGGCTAATGCTGCAGGAGACAGAATTGAACAGTGGAGAGGGGAAACTAATGCCTAACAGGGATGACAATAGACGTAGAATGATCAACTGAACAATGAGCAGAAACTGCATAGCATCTTGATGTTTTATCATTTTTGCATTTTCCATTTGTTTTCCTGTTCCATTGATTCAACAAAGCTTTATGAAAGTTAATTCTTTTGCTGCTACACCATGAATAATTTCATCATTTGGATAATAGCTGTCAAAACGGGTTGGAAGAACGGGCTGACCTGCAACCCGCCACCAGGCGGGATGGGGCGGGCTGACTCGTCAAAATAGCAAGACTGCAAATACTCAACCCAACCCAACCCACCGTGGGTTACAGGGCGAGCCAACCCGTCAAAAAAAGTGTGGTTTTAAAAAACAACATTGCTAGGTTTACAACTTCTTCTACAATTATTATTACAACTAAGCTTTGATGAAAGACAAAATTATCTTTCTCCAAAACAACTTTGGTTTTCATCGAAGCTTAGTTGTAGCAATAGTTGTAAAATGAGTTGTAGACCTAGTATTTTTGTTTAAAAAATATTAATATCTAACCAATTAAATCCAATAAAAAAAATGTCATAAGATTCACAATTACTATTCTTCATTTCATTAGTACAAAAACCAGAAATGATTTTAACAAATTAAAGCTAAACATAATATGGTGAAATATAACTACATTTATTAAGACTCAAACTAAATTCATACAACATAAACAAAGAGATTCAAAAAAGAAACAACATAAAAGTGAACAAAATTAAATTGGTGGGTTAGCCGGCGCCCAACCCGCTTCAACCCGTGACCTGCGCGGTCCCAATCCGTTTGACCCGCGCAATCCAACCGTTTGACCCGCTCCTAAACGAGATTGAATTTCATCAACCCAACTAGCCTCTTTTAGGTGGCGGGACGGGCTGGCCCGGCGGTTAAAGCCCATTTTGACAGCACTAAATTGAAGATAATTTCTTGTCAAATTTTGGGGAGGTTTCTAGAAATAACCATCTTTGCTAGTTTCAAATAGTAAAGCCAAGAGAGACGAGGGATGAGAACTGTTGTAGGCAAGATATATTCAGAAGGAAAATGAAGGATTATTGAGCTCCAGGGTATTGAAGTCCATAGAATAAGTCTCTCAAAATGATTTTAGAATTACCAAAAAACTGCAAAGCAAATCCTCGTCACAAATCCCCAAACAACTCATTTCTGTAATGCATGACCCCCCGCCACCAACCACCACCCTCAAATTACATGAGAAGAAGCTCTCTGCACACACATGCAGTGTTGGAACGGCGGGTAGCTAAAATTCCTAGATCATTGGTTGATGGACCTTGAGCTCAAACATCATTAACAAGCCTATCTTGATGGCTTAAAAGTCAAAATTGTAAGTTACCTCAAATTCCTGAGTGAATCACTATGAAGACCAAGGCAGTGCTGTAACTAACAGTGATATGTTTAACGATCAGCAAATGATCTCAAAATTGATTCATTTTAGAATTTTACTTGTCCCTTGGACTTCATTTTTAATTCGGTGTTTCCCTAATTTAATGCGAACTTCCGTTGTTTTATAAAATTACCAATGGTTGCTCTTGCTCACTGTCATCACTTTTCTACTCTAGTAGTGCCGATATAGTAGTGTAGCCGGAGCAGCTTAATAGTGGCACCCAAAGTGAGCAGTCGCTCATGGACTAGATTATTTGGTTAATTCTATCTTGGTTAAGTAAGAAGACGATGCCTACTGCATCAGCTACCTCAGTAAAATGTAGTTCAAGGGGAATAAGACTGCCTTTGTGGAAGCTCAGCAGCATCATACATATTACGCAGCAGCATTATACATACTAAGATGGTATATTGGCTTTGCCACCAATTCCCTCGAATCAAAATGTTGAGCAGCTATCGAATGATCTCATCTGATCCTACTATAGCAGTCAAAACACTTTCTTGTTCCAAAGCCTCAATGTTTCTGGCATGTATTGAAGGACACAGAAATTTCCAAGGAGAAGCAATTAGCTTCGGTTCCCACATCTTGATTCTTATGACTAAGTTGATCCACAAGAGAAGCAATCACCACCATAGTCTTTTTAGCAGGGAATGTTCGAGCCAACGAACCAATCACCCTACTAGCCAACTGAAAATTCCCTGGGACCTCTGATTCTTTAATCAACCTCCAGAGCTGATCCACTCCTGCTTTAGCAGCAGTGGAGTTCATCTTGAAAGCTGCCCTTCTAAGATCAGCATTGGGATCTGCTGCATCTGTTATTTCCATCACTTCCATCCAAAACTTAATCTTCAACTCCCCATTTCCTTTCTCAATAAGCTTGGCTAAACAAAGCAGCCCTTTTGTCTCAGTTATTCTCCTCCTGTTATAAACAGTACCTCTGGCAAGCATCCACAAAGCCTTGGCACAACTAGCTTTCAACTTCAGCTTCAAACCGGGCGTCTAATTTTCTCTCAACTAAACATTCGTACCAGAACCATGCTTATAATCGAACGACGCAAGTGAATTCGTAGATGAGCTTCTACGAGGGATGTATAATTATGGCTTACACAAGCCCACAGTTGTTCAGCAGAAATCAGTCCGTCCTACTTTTGAGGGCCGGTGATGTCATTGCCAAGGCTCCCCCTGCTACCAGCAAGACAGACCTTCATGATTTCCCTTGCAGCTTGGCAAATCGTTGTTACCTCCTCCCAAGAGTATGTACCGTACTTGAGGTCTCTTTATACATATGTACATTCTATACGAGTACAATTTATATGCATGTATATCCTATCTATCCTATGTTTCTTTTGGAAACCTAGTTTGTGATTTAGTAGCAACCAAGTTTGTTACTAGTTTGTTAGTTAGTTAGTTTGAAAAAGGTTGGATAAAATCCAACAGTACAAGTTTGAATCCCTAGCTTTATCCTTGATTGCCAGTACTGAAATTATGTCCAAGCAGACGCACCCGAAACCTCTCAATTTGAGGTTTTTCTCAAATTTTGGAACTTGAAAATTTGGTACTTTTCATAGCGATTATGTTACTTCCATAGCAAACTTGGTACTTTTCATAGTAAAATTGGTTACTTTTAATATATGTACTTTTCATAGCAAAAATAGTGGAGAACTTTTTTATACCTAGATGAAGTTTCATTAATGTGTTTGTACGTTCTTCACCCTAGAGGAAATTGAGGGGAACCTCAAATTGAGAGGTTTCGATTCCCGAGCTGACTATCCAACAGTAGGCTCCCAGGCTGTGCCCAATTGCCTGTACTAAAATTGATGTAGAACACGTAGCTGAAGTGTATTTGCACAAGATAGAAAGGAATAAGAACTTTGCGAAGAGGATTAGAAAGTTAAGGGGTAAAGTGGCAATAGGCAGGAGTAGTACTAGTAGAAATCCCTATTTGGAGGAGTCTTCCGTCGATAGGATATAACTTTTGATCCCGGATGAACCACGGGACCCATCGCATATCAAATCGAAGCTCTCGATGAGATCTACAAGACTCATATAGTTTACCCCATGACGTGTTCATTTTAAGCCCAAAAACGCTTTTAAAGTAGGAGAAATTGTTGGCCAGTCCACTTTTTCAAACTTTTTTTTCTCTCCAGTCCACCTTTTTTTTTTAAACCGCTAAAAGGCACTTTGAAAATTTTCTTCCTAAAATGCCCTCAACAACATCGTTGCTTCAGATTTGAGGTTCGAATTGTTGTATAAATGATTTCATGCTGTTAATATAGTCTTCCCTCATGTTTAGGTATCAATTTCCATGCATAGAACACGAATTTGATCACAATTTGATTAAATTTAAATTTTTTGAGTTCATCTCGTTTTCCTTTGTTCTTGGGCTGTTTTGGCCACTTTAATCTATGTTTTAAGCTTCGAATTTGTTTAAAATCAATCTCATATTGTTATCCTAACTTAGTACTACATTTGCGCACAATTTTTCTACCAAAAATAACTATTTTCGAGATCAAAATCGAGCTTGACAGCGATGCCTTAGTTGTTTATCACGATGCTTTGGTTCCCTAAAGCGCGCTGCAATGATCGCGATGCACTAATTGTTGCATCGCGATGCCCCAATTTGCAAAAGTGGTGCATCGCGATACAAAAGTAGTGCATCGCGATGCCTTGGTTGCTCATCGCGATGCTTTGGTTTCTCATCGCGATGTCTTGGTTTCTCATCGCGATGCCTTGGGTTACTGAAGCGCGTGTTTTTCTTTCATTAATGGCATAATCGTCTTTTCGCCTCAAAAATGCCTTTTTTCGATTTTTAAAAAAGATGAGTGGACTGGAGCGATTACAAATGTTTAAAAAGGGACCGGCCTGTATTTGACCCTTTAAAGTATTGTTTTGGGCCTCGACAGTTTTCTTTATTTTCTTTTGTCGTTTTCGTTTTAGGGTTTGGTTTGTTAAGGGCATATAAATACCCTCTTAAATAATTTTATGAGCAGCTTTTATGAATAATAGACGTTTTCTTTCATTGTGAAAACCCTAAGCCATCTTAGGCTTGTTCTTTAGAATTTTTCGTGGTAAGAACTTCATAGTTGTTAGTTTCCATGCATCAGAAATTTTGTCCAAGCAGGACTATGCAACACTAGGCTCTCAAGCTGGCGATCATTCCTGTCCCCAAATAACTAAAGTGGACCTGTAACTGGCGACTGCTGAGCATTAATGGCTGGGCCATTTGGACCCATAAAAGCAGCATGTAGGAACAATTATTGTCATATTGGTTTAGTAGTTTAGATGAAAAATGTCTTGGTTTATTTATCCTCTACTTTTTCAGGGTGCAAGATCTGAACCTCGCACCTACTAGAGAGTCGGCACAATAGAGAGCTATGGGTGATTGCATGGGTGGCATAAAAGCCCACGCACACGCATGCGGCATGCATTGGAGGCAGAAGTGTTAAAGTAGATGATATGTGCGATGCGTTGAGGCTTGAAAGATTAGTGCCAAGTGTGCTTGGGACTCCTGGCAGAATTTGTGAGTTGTTCAAGAGGGGATCATTGCAAAGTGGAGCTATCAAATTATTAGTTCTGGTGAGTTTTTGACATTTTCCATTATTAGGCGTATATGTTAGAAATAGATTTGTTGGTATCATGAATATGGTGGTTATCTGGTAATAGAACATCCCTTTTAATTGCACTCTTATGTTCTAAAGTGCTCACTCGTGTACTTCGTTGAAATTCTAGCGGGATGAATTTAGTGAGATGTTATATTATTAGTAGTAATACCTTGAAAGGTTACAATAATGGTTTTATGGTACCTTTGGTGAGGCTAAAACAACTGGTGCTTCTGGTGAGGCTTTGAACACCCGATCAATCAAATATACGAGATTTATCTCTCTCTCTCTCTCTCTCTCTCTCTCTCTCTCTCTCTCTCTCTCTAATGTCACGACCCACGATAATAGGAAGGAGGGCTCTCTGCAGAAGAAGTGTAGGCTTCTCGAAGCTCTAATCATAGATCCTAAGTAGAAGCTCGTCTTTTAACCCCATCTTATCAAAGCGGCCGTCAGGCATAGCAAACCCTGGTTGGCTAGCTTTTGTCGTTGTCAACCATATTACCAAACCATATTAAAAACCACAGTTCAGAAACAACAGAACACCAAATTTCCAACCATTCATGTAAGTACTCTAATGTAATGTTCATTTGTAAAACTAGTTAGCAATGTAAAGCAAATTTCCTATATTACAAGTTAGTTAGTTTGGAAGGTTGGATATGAACCAAAATTACATGTATGAAAACCCTGGCTTTATCCTATACTAACTAGGCCATCGCCAAATTGTCTGGAAAAATATCTAAATAACCATCGTACTATCGTTTGGTAACTGATTTGACCAACTAACTTTCAATATTTCAAATGTGACCAATATGCTCACGAATTGAGTGCGATGCGGTCCCTATGCTCACGAATTGAGTGCGATGTGGTCCCTCTCGTTAATTCTCCATCCATTTTTCTAACCTCCCGTTAATTCTCCATCCATTTTTCTAACAGGATTACTAACGTGGTTAATATGAGCTATTTTATGAAGGGCATTTTTGTCCATTTTATTTTTTTTAATTTCTTCCAAATAACCCACCTACCTTCAAGTCGAAGAAGAGGCCATCAATCACAAAACTGGAAGATTAATTGTGTCCTCCACCGTCAAACCTCTCAATCGCCATCACGAAAATCGCCGTCCCACACATCTATTTATCGGTCAGAATTAGAGCCGACCAACGCTCGACCCTCGAGACGTCACCGTCAAGTACTTCCGATGACTGGCGAAGTCCGCCGCCGTGTCAACCGTCTCCATGGGACGCACCCAGTTGAACTTGCACAACATAGTTTGCGAGCTTGAAGAGCTCCATTTGGTACCCGGCTTTCCCGGCGCCTCAAATATGGATCAATCGATGTACAGTTCGTCCACCGTAGCTGATACAATGAAGTTCGTCAATTACAGCCGCGAAATTCTGTTAGTGAAGCTGGAGCCCCACCAAAAATCTGTGTCGGTGCCAAGGTTGGGTGGTTTTGAGTTTGTGAATGAAAGGGGAATCACATTCGAAATTCACGAGTAAATTAATGATATTAGTCAGAAAGGCAGCTAATAAGCAAGTCATGGAGAAGATTCAAGAAAAGGAAGTCTTCTTCCGCAGCATCATCTCCGTCGGCGCTGAGTCGGGCAGTAAAAACGAAAGGGTACAAAAACTATCTATTACAGACCTCCATTTCCTTCCCCATTTGATCTAATCCATCCCCCCTTTCCCGATTATCGCTGTGAAAGAGGGGGAACTTGAACCTCGGCCCTGAGATACTTACTATCAGTTCTAAATTATTACCAGTTCGCGGAATTTGACTCTGATCTTTCAAAGTCAGATATAAAATTCCATTCGTCTGTCTTTCTGTCTACCATTTGCTGGAGCTACTTGACGGATGGATCTCATTTCTTATGAAATTGCTTGAGGTAATTGTCTACAAAAGTGAATTGGTTGCCAGCGATTCCGGAGACGGGGAAAAAGGAGGAGAGGAGAAACATCAAGTGGGGAGGAGGTGGAGGTGCGTTTCAACGTCAAATATAGCCAGTCGAATTGTTATAAAGGAATTGATTTAGGTTTGATCCCAATTTCATACTGTTATAAAGGAATTGGTTGCTTTAACTTGGGTCTAATGGTTATAGTTGGTCTTTAAAGGTGGGTGGATTACTTTAGGGTTTGAAGAAGGGAAAGATAAAGAGATTTGAGGAAAAAATAAAAAAGAAATTTAAATTAACAAAAATACCCCTTATAAAATGACTCACATTAACTACGTTAGCAAAAAATGGATGAAGAGTTAACGAGAAATTGGGAGTTAATTGGTCAAATCAGTTCCAAAAAAATAGTACGATGGTTATTTAAATATTTTTTCCCCCCAAATTGTCCAAGCAGCAAGTATGCACCAGCCCTGTCACCGAAGACAGTGGACTAACCATTGACAGTCTATTTGTAAGTCTCAATTACTAGGCATAATCCTGATTGAAATTACAATATAATGCAATGCTGACATTGCGAAGGGGGGAGTGTTGTAGTATAGCTAGGACTCTAATTCATATTTCTATAAACAAAATGTTTTAATTATCAAAGTAATCAATTTTCTTTCGGGGGCAAGCTTTAACCCTCTCATCTACAAGAGTTGGCACATCAAACTGAGAGGCAAATTCTGTCATTTGATGATCATATGGGTGGGTTTATAAGCCCATTCATGCATAGGAGGCAAAAGTGTTGTTACTAATAGATGATATGTGTGATAGGCCCCAACTTGAATTGGAGGTAGTTTTAAAAGTTACTCATGGTGAAATAACACTTACATGTATGATACATGTAAGTGTGTGTGTGTGACTGTGTGTCCGCGTCTCTTTGTGTGTGTATATATATAATTGATTAAAAACGACGCTCTCTGAAAGAGCTCTCACACTCAACCAATTGCGAAATTTGACGCATCACTCAACCAATTATGAAATTTTGATGCATTCACACTATCGTTACGTGAAATCTGTGTGAACCTTTTGTTAATTATTTTCGACTCTTACTTTAAAAAGGTCCACCATCCTTCCTACTTCCTAAAACACACAACCTTATGTCACACTATCGAAAATTGTCTCACTTACCATCATGTTATATTCCATCACATAAGACCATTTCCCTACCGGATATTAGAAAAACTAATGAAAGTTAGAGCATCTCCAATGGAATCTCTTGGTTTTTCGTGTCACGTATAAACTAGAAGACTTCCTTCATATGTGACAAACATTATAAAATGTAGAAAGTCCTCTTTTTAAGCGTGTCCCAATGTAACACTTCTTTTGGAACCTTCTTTCAAACGTGGCAGTTTTTTTAAATTACAAAAAATAAAAATTTACTTTATCTTATAAATGTCAAAATTGGCCATAAATATAAAATACAATTGGCGGTAAAAACAAATACAATTGGCAGTAAAAATTAAATAATAAAACAAAACTGGGATGATTATTGGGAATGAAGAGATCAAGCAGTGCAAAAGACCAAGACCAAGAACAACGATGAAGTATAAAGGATCTCCATGAGTACAATTAGATCATTCATTTATTTAATTTTGATAATAGAATAATTGCAATTTTTATAAGAAAAATCTTAATTTTTAATTAATTTTTAATGACGTAAATAGAAAAACATCCTCTATGTTCCCTCTAGAAAATTTTGAAAAATTCTAAATAAATAATTGCATTGAAGAAGCTCTTGGCATGTGTTTATTTCAAGAGTAAAAATAAAAATTCAAAAATTTGACATTGATTGCTAAGACATTAATTAAATATTATAAAATAGAAAATTTTTATCTAATGACCAATATAATCGAGACAAAGAGTAATTTTCTTTTTATATTTTCTTGCTTAAACCACCCACAAACACACATTGCACCAATTAAACAATTTTTCCTAGCCATTGAAATTTAAAAAATTGACCACAACGCCACAACTACCGATAGATCTCCCCTTTTCTCTTTCTCATTCTGCAAACTACCAATAGCTCTCCCCCTTTTCTCTATCTCTCTAGATCTCAGTTTAACGAAACCACCAACAGCAAAATCTCAAGTTGTCAATCCCCCATCGGTTAAGAGTGCATTGGCAGAATATGAATCATGTTTTCTCTCTTTCAAGTTGTCAATCCCCCATCTCAAGTTTTTCTCTTTCAAGTTGTCAATATGATTAATGTTAACAAAATCCAAAATGACGTTTTGCTAATGGATTAAAACTTGAATAGCATCAATAAAATTTCATGTCACAATTCAGGATATCAAGAATTCCCTGTGACTCGTGTTCTCTTTGAAGCCTAAGTGATGATGTTGTCTAATGTCTTAAATAGATAAGAATGAACAAATCAAGTAAAGAATAAACCAAACATGGAATGGAAGCGAATAAATTGGATTTAACTAAACAAAATAATCTCAGTCCATACCCCTCATCTACAATGATAAACACCTACACAGCCTACATCTTAACAAAACTCACATTCTATTGTGTCTGCTAAATACCCCTACAAAGGTCAGTTAACCATTGAGGCATATACACACAAGCATACACCAAAACTGCATTATAGGCTCGACTGGGTTGAAACAAAATGATTCAATCGCAATTGAGTTTTTAGATCAAAAGCAAACTTATTCATCGTAAACCAGTTGGCTGGATGTGATTATGAGTTAAATGGCTCTTCTACAAATAATCAACAATCGAGGTTAAGAGTCTTCAGATGGATGCTTCCTATTCGATTACCAAAAGATAGCAGATTTCAGGCTTCGCATTTCTTCATAATGCTAGAAAATAACTCTTCCGGTATTTTCTACTTGATTTATTCCCATTTCAGTATCTTATTATAGAATTGCAACATTCTACTTAAAGATATTGAAATTAAATTACCAACTAGATTCAAAATCTATCGGACATTTGACAATCAACCATGAAAATCAAGATGTAACATTTATAATAAAAACGAGCTACTTCAATTGGTCCAAACAGATCCATATCAAAATTGAAAAATCACTAACAATTTATAAAATTAAAAACTGCAAACCTAAGCAGTAAGGAGGACGGCGCCGCCAGCCTGCTTAATCTTCTTCTCAGCAGTCTTCGACACGAGCTTGGCCTTCACAACCATTGGCTGAGAGCTGGGCAACACGCCCTTTCCAAGAACCTTGAAGTAACCGAACTGAGTGACGTCAACCACCGGAGCCTTATCGGCGGTAGCCTTGTCCTTTACGTCTTGAGGCAGGAGAGACCAGAGCTTGTCGACGTTGACGATGGGACAATAGAACTTGTTGCGGAGCCTGTGGAAGTACCTCATACCGACCTTACCGAAGTAACCGGGATGGTACTTATCGAAGAGGATCCGGTGGTGGTGCATGCCTCCGGCGTTACCGCGACCTCCGGGATGCTTCCTGTGCTTGCCGATACGACCGTGGCCGGCGCTGACGTGGCCTCTCTTCTTCCTGTTCTTCTTGAAACGGGTCGTCATTGTTGATGGATCCCTCTCCCTGTCCCTCTCCCTCTCCAACACACACCTCTCTGCTCCCAGCGGCTGAGATGTGAAAATGAGGCCTAGGGTTTGAGGATGTTTATTGTGAAGGATTGGTAAGGGTTCTTTTCGGTTTACTCTTTTACCCCTCAACGTTTCCCTAAATTACGAGTTAAATGGGCTCACTTTGTAGGCCAGGGCTACGGCGGTCTCATTCTCGGTCTGAGAAATGAGAGGTGACTAGAGATGTTAAACGGGCTAGCCTTAGCGATTTTGGGCCGATTTTAATGGGTTGTGACCCTAACGGGCCACGGGCTAAATGGTTTAATTTTTTTGAGTTACTAATATTGCAAATTTAACCCTAATCCTAGCGGGTTTTGGATTAAATGGGCCACTATCGGGCCACGATTAAAGATATAATATAACAATATTTTAAAATGGTTAATCGATAAATCATTCATAACTTTGATAGTTTCTTATGTTTTCAAAAGAAATATACACTAGACATTTTTTTACATCAATGTCTTATAATTTTCAACTTGTTATTCTCAAAATAAATAATATAATAGCTTTACTTAGCAGTTATTTCCAAAAATTTTGTTTACATTTCAGTATTTATTCACAGGTAAACAAAGAAAACTTGTAGTGAAAATGATAAATGTGTTTGACTTTAGATTAAAGGTTGTTGGTTTTATTTTCATGGTGGTTATTTTATATATCTCCAAAACTTTTTACGGCCTAATTAATATTACGCGGGCTGGCGGGCCAACCCTGAAACCTGATGGGCCAGCCCTAACGAATCGCGGGTTAAACGGGCTAGCCCTAAAAAGCCCTAATTTTAAACGGGCCAAAAATATTGAACCCTAACTTTATTTTTTTTTGTTTAAACGGGTCAACCCTACGACCGTGACCCTTTTAACATCTCTAGAGGTGACCTCATTACTGGGCTCAAGTCTTAGGCCCAAAATTACTACTCATAAAATTGATGGGGAAAAAATATATATATATATATATATATATATATATATTGGTGTGTTCTTTGTTTTTTAATTCTTTTTTGGTACTCCCTCCGTTCCGGATAAATGTTCCTACTTTCTATTTTAGGATGTCCCAACTAATGTTCCTAAAACTTTTTATTTACCTATTCTCTATCATTCTTCCTAATATACCCTTAAAGCTTCATTTAATATAACACATCCTAAAGAAACTCAATTATTTAAAATAGTTGAACTCAATTAATGTTCATGGGTATTATGGTCAGAACACATTTTACAGCACATAATTAATTATGTTTCTTAATTCTTGTGTTTTATCCACTAGAAACATTTATCCGGAACAAAGGGAGTACAATTTTTCAAAAGTTAGGCATAAAAGTCTAATCTCCCGAGTCGGGTAGGACTAGACATGCCCAAGTCGGTTTCGGTTTCGGTTCTAGTTCGGAACCGACGGTTCCACAAATCATGACTAGGTAAACCGTAAAGTTTCGGTTCCAATTTTCCGGTTTTGGTTCCGATTTCACGGTTTTTAATTTTTTTATTATTTTTTAAAATTTTTTAACATTTGTTTTTATTTTTAAAATCTGTTATAAAGTGTAATATGCTAGTATTAATTATCAAAATACAAACTTAAAAAAAAAATGCTTAGGGTGTGTTAGGCATCATAATATAGTAGGTTGATTTTGATATTCAAAATTTACTATGCTTGACTCATCTATCCTTTTATCAAGTCTCCTCTAATCTTTCTTCAAGTCTAATGTCCAAGGAGGTCAGAGTAGGTATAGGTATGGAGCAGCAGATGATTTCAAAATTCAAAGTTTCAAACGTTTAAAATTTGAATTTGGCAGATTTTGAGTGGTTTTATGGCGGTTTGGAACCGGCGGTTCACGGTTCCTAAGAAATGCAAACCGGAACCGAACCGTACTAATCCGATTTCGGTTCATAATGGTTCACGGTTTGGGCGGTTCCAAAATCGGTTCGGTTCTGTTTTGGGACCGAATGGGCATCTCTAGGTAGGACCATAAGAGCGATAAAGCTCTCCCTAACAAATTTTAACGCAACTGCATTCTCATGATCCAAACCTAAGACATATGGTTAAGCTATAATAGCCCTCTACCAACTCATATACGCGCTTATTTTTTGATTAAAATTTAGATCCAGTTTTTGGAGAATAATCTTAGTTTTTAGCTGAAGTTTTTCTTCTTTTCAAGTTAACCGGTAAAAACATTTTATTGCATCAATAGATAAGACAAGAAAATTAATTATACAAAAAATTAAAAGAAACAATGGTCAACAATACAGTTGGGATCTTAATCAACAAATAACTAGCGATTTAAGCTCGTGTTTATGACATGTTGTCAATATGAGACCAGATCAAGTGATTTAGGCCCATGCATGTGACACGATGTCATTATGTGACCAAATTAATGTATGTTCGAGGTATTGTAGGGAGTGATTGCTCAAAATATTAATTGAATTCAACTCCCACAAAATTAGTATTAAGAAGGGTTTTTGTTAGCTAATATAGGTTTTTAGTGTTGTTGTTGAGACTCCAGGGATTAGGGAGATAATTGTGTAAAATAGAGGCAATTCAAGTTGAACTAGAACACTTGAGGGCTATTGTGCAACAGTATAAGTACATTCACACATGTGGACTTTGTGACACAGAAAAAGTTGCAGAATTTTGCTGTAAGTTCATGGATTAAACTACTTTCATTAGGTTGGAATTATGGGTCAAGCCATATGTCATTGGAAAGATATGGATGTCTAGTTTTTAACAAAAAAAAAAAAACGGAGCTCAAAAATAATAATCCTATAGAAAGTTATTGTGACGCCCCGACCCGAATTCCAATACGGAATCCCAAAGTCGACGCGCCAAAACAACGAGCAAGTAACAATAACAAATAATAAAAGCACGTGGCGCAACGACCCGTACTTACATCAAACCATGATAATAAAAACTTTGGATAAAACAAACCAATCATCGGCGACGTTACAGCCGGAACCCAACTAATAAAACACAAGTATAAGTTTTGTAGAAAATCATTAACAACATCAACTACCTCGGCCACAACATGCCAGAACAACTGTTCATAAACCACAAGCTACAACATGTTTGGGAAGATAACTGAAATAAGGATATAACAGAGTATGCGAGCTTGACATACGCGTGTCGGCTACCAAAAGAATAGTAAGTAACGACAATGTATCAACACTACCCAAAGTAAAGTCTACATGACTTTACATAACCAATCGTCCTCACCAAAAGAATTGTTAACACTAATAATAAAAGAGCTCCAGGGTTTACGAAGCAAAAGACCACCTGTGAGCTAAACGAAATACTATCCGGCCTCACCGCGAACTCCCTGCCTGGCTCGGATCTAAGGAAAACAAATAAACAACAAACGGCGTGAGTCGAAACTCAATAAGTTACTAAATGCAACTATATGTCATGGCATAATGCTCAACTGGTAATCATAACATGATAATACATATGTATATATCACAACTGCACATGTAACGTCATCATTGATATACAATTCACATAAATCATACGTAGCACTTTGATGATCACATAAGTACTCGTAATAAACCACATTATAAAGGATATTGTATCTCTTTGTCCATCTTTGCGTTGCTCCTGCAATACACAAGTAACTAAATGTGCCTCGATACTCGTGTGTGTAGTATCGAAGTCCCCGATTAATACCATCGAGTTCAGTCTAGCAAACCAAAGCCATGCGTATTGCTACAACAGTGGGGCTACTTCTCAACTGTGGCCAACAGAAGAGGAGTGTGTGAAACTCCGGTACGGTGACTTATAGCGATCACAAACGTTAATTTGTGAAGACTATAGGTCGTCCCACCTTACTCAACCAACAACGCCAGCTGGACTTACACAATGCACCAGTAGATGTTCTTATTCATCTAATGCAAGTAACCATCAAGTTCAAAAGTAGTGAACTTGATAAATGATAAGTAGATTATTCTATTCTATCACCGATTATCATTCAACACATATTTGCAAGAATTCTAATCAACACATTAGAGCCATTCACAAGTCTCTACTTTAACAGTAACAAAACACGGAGGACTAGAATCTCGATCAATCGAACTCTAAACCTCGTAGTAATTTAATATATTGTTCGGGAATCATAATCTTCCCTAAAATCAACTTCTCGGAGTCATTGCTAAAGTTCGTAAAATTAGGGTTTCAATGCTATATGCAAGATTACCCAATTTCAAGTCTCAAGTTCTCTATTTATTCAAATCCTAAGGTTAATGTTTCAAACCCTAGTTCATCCAACATCATTTAATCCAAGAACATATCACAAGCATAATGTACTCATCTCAACATAGGGTTGTGCATGAAAACAACATTTATAGCAAGTCATACATGATCAATGATGAACTAGCATACATCAAAGCTTAAAGCATACAAAAGGGGGGTTTAGTAACTTACCTAGAACCGAATATCAAGCCAACGAAAATGAAATCAAAGCCACACAAGTTGCTCCCTTACTTAACACCAACACAATGACGGTCTCGGATCGTCAATCGGGTGGTTCGATCTTTGGGAACCCAAACACACACACTAATCTCACTATAGCTCTCACACACACCTAAGAACACAAATGGAGGAAAATAGAGGAAAAAATGGAGAGAAACAAGTCTCTCCACTTGATTTAAATAGACTAAAAATTCAGATAAGGGAGGTGGTGATGTGGCTCAAGGAGAGCCATACAAATGGTATAAATCTTCACTCAAAATGAAGTCCAAATTCAGCTTTCGGTCTTTCATGCGGACGCATAAGGCGGCCGCATGGCTTCTATAAGCCATGCGGCCGCATAGAGAGGTCGCATGGATTCCAGAGAATTGAGGGGTTATGCGAGCTAGCACTATGCGACCGCATAACTCCCAGATTCAGTCTAACATGTTTCTAGGCTGTCCAAAGGTGATTCCAAACACTCCCAAACCATCCTAAGATGATTCAAAGCTCAAACTAAGTCCAAAACAAACCCAACAATGTAAGAAACATAGCAATTCTCGTAGACATGAAATGAAATAACGAATTAAGGCATAAATCAATTAACATGCTACTTAACAAGTATAATAATAATGTTTAACATGTCAATCATACAATAATACAAGCAAATCATACGTAGGAGAAAATCAGGGTGTTACAGTTATGGCCTAATAAGTGAAGATATGGATGTCATGATAATGCCCTGCTGCGAATTTTGAGGAGTTTTTCCAACTTTTTTTTTTTTTTTTTTTTTTGTGATTCTCTCATTCTAGACACATTTGGAAATATGAAGTCTCATTCCTAGTTGTAATGCTTTGACTGCTTTGACTTATCTTGGAAGGTTGTTCCAAGTTTGCCTATAAAAGGCCTTCTATTGTAATGTTTTTGACAGACTATTAATAAATATTTCAAAGAGTTTATCTTCCTTTATCTGCTCTAGATTCAAAGTAGATTACTAAGAGTGGTGAGTGTTGAGTAGTGTCTTGTGTTACCTCTTTCCTTTTGTAACTTTCCGGTGTCAAGTTGGTATCAGAGCTTTGGAAGCCATGCCTCCCTAGCGACAACCTGCTCGTGAAAGAAACCCTTCGTGATATCGAGTTGGATGATTTAAGGAGACAAGTGCAGCAACTCGAGCAGCGTCTTGCGCATTATGAACCTGTGGAACAAGATGTTGAGGGTCATGTTTTAGAGGTTGATTCTACAAATAATGAAATGGAATCCAATCCATTTCATGGTGGCAGAATCGAAGATTCAAGTGATAACTCATCTCGTCAACATAGACCTCGAAGGAATAATGTTTGTGAGAGATCTATTGCCTTTAAAATTGATGTTCCTGATTTTGATGGAAGAAATTATCCTAGTGAGTTCATAGATTGATTCTACTCTGTTGAGAGAGTCTTTGAATTCAAGAAAAGTTCCAGAGAATCAAAAGTGAAGTTTGTTGTTATCAAGTTGAAGAAATATGCATCCATTTGGTGGGAGCACATAAAGAAACAACGTGCTCGTGATGGAAAGAAGCGGATTTGAATGTGGGACAAGATGAAGAAGGAGCTACGTAGAAAATTTTTGCACGATAATTACCGTCAAAGATGTTTTTCTCAAATACCACAATTTCATGCAAATTAAAGGGATCTGTCCGTGGCAGAATACATCGCTGAGTTTGAGAATCTCATGATGAGATGTGATGTTTTGGACCAAGAAGAACAAACTATTGCTCGTTTTCTTGGAGGACTTCGACGTGAGATTGAGAATGTTGTCCAATTACCACCATATTGGATGTGTGGAAGCTGGCTCTGAAGGTCAAAAAGCAGCAAAAAAGAGTCAAATCGAAGTGGTGTTTGTTTCTCTCCAAGTAATAGCCCAAATAATAATAATAATAAATGAAGAAAGAATAATAATAATATTAATTATAATTTTAACAGTTATAATAGTGATCATAATACTAAAGAGTGGCGCTATTAGCGACACCTTTTCCTATTCATTGGAAATTCATGCTACTTTAATATCATGAATTCATAATCTATAATGTCCTAGAATCTTGGAACACATAATAATCACTAAACATATAATTTTAGGAACATGAATCTAAGTACTAACCTTGATCCATGCTTTGCTTGAAGTGGAAGACTTTGATGTAAGAATTTTCTTCCTCCTTGCCTTTACTTTAATCTCTTCTTGATGGTAAGAAGAAAACCCTAACCCTAGACCTTTTCTCTTTTCTCTCTTGACGACTTTTCTTAGAGACGTGAAAAGAAAACCTAAAAAGTATTTTAGGGTTTGGAACTTTAAGTCTTTTTTATAGGCAGAGAAAGAGGAAATCATTTTCCTTATATAATTTCCAAAAGCTTTAATAATATTTTATTCCCATTAAACCATCAAAGTGGGCTCTTAATATTAAAGCCCAATTAGATATTAAGTCATGTGGAACACTTTTATTTGAAATAATCCAACAGTTTTTCTAACTTTTGGTCTTTTTTTTGTGATTCTCTCATTCTAAGCACATTTGGAAATATGAAGTCTCATTCCTAGTTGTAATGCTCTGACTTATCTTGGAAGGTTGTTCCAAGTTTGCCTATAAAAGGCCTTCTATTTGTAATGTTTCCGGCAGAGTATTAATAAGTACTCCCTCCGTTCCAGCCAAAGAGTCTACTTTCCTTTTTTAAAAGTCAACATGTGACTAAATCAAATTAAAATTTTACACACTTTACTTATGCTTTAGGAAATAAAATTTTATTAATTAAAAACTATTTTAAGAATATTATGTATTGCAACTTTCAAAACTTTGTAAAAATCATTAAATTTATGTTAATTATCGGTCAAACTTCAACTAAGTTGACCGAAAAAAGTCAAAACTGGACTCTTTGCCTGAAACGGAGGGAGTATTTCAAAGAGTTTATCTTTCTTTATCTGCTCTAAACTCAAAGTAGATTACTAAGAGTGGTGAGTGTTGAGTAGTGCCTTGTGTTACCTCCTTTCTCTTGTAACTTTCCCATGTCACTTTGTGATTAGATTGTGGCCGTTGGGAAAATCCTAACCAGTAAATAACTCCTGTCAATTGCACACATATAAACCAATGTGTATTGTAATATAGATACTATGTACCACTCCAAACTTACCAAAAGCAAAACCAACTGCTTCCATAGCCTAGGGGTGTAAACTGTTCGATTTAGGCCAAAATCGCAAATCGAACCGCCTCCTATCAGTTACATTTTTTATAAACCGAATGAGGATTGGAACCGAACTAAACCTGTTTGGTGGTTTAAATAATTTTTTTAATTAGATTAATAATTATTATGATATTAAATAAATATTTGTCATATTGATAAATCGAACATTAAAATTGAGGCAAATAAAATGTTTAATTACTAATTAACATCAAACTTAAAAAATTAAGGCTTTAAAAGCAAAAGAACATAAATAAAACAAAGATGTTTACTAATATATATATATATATATATATATATATATGTTTTGGTCAAATTTCAACAAGGGATACAAATGACAAGAAAGATGACAAAAATGGTTTGAATATAGGTACAATGATTATAAGGTATTATAGAAATGAACTCAAAGAGTTTTGTTAACTAGGGAAAGCCCTTGAACAACTTGTTCGCCGGCACAAAACCCCGGGAGGTTTAGGAACCTGCCTTGACCAAATGATTTATTAATCAGGTTGAATACAAGACTAAGAGCGTATGCAAGGGAGCTTAAACTAGTGAGAATGTATGTGTAAAATACAAGTGTTCCTCCCTTTTTATACCTCGAATTGCAAAGAAAACAATAAGCCTAAAATATAGGAAATCGGTTGAACTTGTTGAGATATTCTCGCCACAATGTTGGTGGAAGAGATAAGGATCCATTGCTGGCCTTGTTGATGAAGAAACGTTGTTGAATCAGTCTTCTTATCCGTTGACACATTTCCTGAAAAATAGGTTGTAATGTAACAATAATTCAACCTGCAAAAATAGTCAAGATGCAGTAGGAGAACTCAAGTTGTTAGTATCAAGATGATATATGTAAAATGTAGGCCCAACAATTGCCCCCAAACTTTTTGAATTTTTAAAATAAAGAATATAAAGGGACAAAAAATTTAAAAAGTTTGCCAAAAACTGATAACGTACGGCGGTTATTAATGCAAAGGTTTTGATGGGACGGTTTTGAGTGTTTCCAAGGCGAAAAAGGTTATACTCGTGTTTTCAAATCGTAAACCGCTCACAACTTCCCTCTTTGAACAAACCGAACCTTCCCCAACTCTTCCTCTCTCAAAGTTGCTTACCGAAAAGGTTTTCTTCCGAAGAGATACCGGTGAAGATCGTGCGGAGAAAAACCAAGTAACAATTCCGGTGAGTTCCTCGTTTTCTTCTCAATTTCTTGTTGCTATTTTTCTCAAGTTGCAAAAGATGGGAAAAAGAAGATATGTATAATCGAAAGTGAAGAGGGTTTACCGAGGGTTTCTCAACCCGTAACTGTTAAAAGAACCCGAGAAAGAAAAATGTTCGATTTCGGCGATCCGGAAGTTGTTAAGAAAAACCACGCATTGCCTCTTGAAACCGTTTTCTTCACCCATCCTTCCCTCACCTCTGAATGCTATTCCCCTGAGTGGGTATGTTTTCCCGAATACCCTTTCACTATCGGCCTTAAATTCCCATTCCTGTCTTAATCACTAGGTTTTTGCTTCCACAAAGTTGAACTACGCCCAACTCATGCCACGTGGTTGGAGATGTCTTCAAACCCTAGTTAGATTGCGGGATGAAATAGGTTTGGCTGTAGACCTAGAGGAGTTCGCATATACTACTAAGATAAGGGGTTTCGGTCTGGGAAGATTTTGTTTTAGGGTAAAAAGTGGAGGTGAGCCCATTCTGATCTCTAACAATGACCCTGCTGACCGGGGGTGGAGAAATCGATTCTTCTTTGTTAGGAAAGACAGCCTGAGTCAAGAGGCTGGTGTAGTCTCAAAATGGAGGTCTCAAGGTAGAGGAAATTTTTCCTCTGACTTTACTCATTTACAAAAGTTTTCTGTACATCTTAATCCTTAACAATTTGAATTTCCTTTGTAGAAGTCGCCAAACTTAGTGTTCTATTCCCAACAGTGCATACGAGGCAAACGTGAAGAGAATTTTTGAGTTAGACCTGTCACCGTGTCTTTCAAGGCGTTCCCGCCTGTTTTCCCCGAAAGGATTGAAGACGAGTCTCCATCTAAACCCGTCAAGATGTCCACGGGTTTGGTTTACTATCTCAAAGTTCTTGCCCATCTGTAATTTGTTCCATTCTTCTAAGTTTTCCTAACTCCATGTCCTACATTGCAGCAACCACCCGTTCCAAAGCTCTTGTTAGTACCGCTGATCTGCTTGCTGGGGCAAAGGCAAGAAGGTCTTTAAGGAAAGACAACAAGCCCCCACCTCTAGTGTCTATGGCTTCTAGCTCTGTCTCAAAGAACAAAGAAGAATCGAAGAAAAGGAAACTAGTGGAGTCTGAGGATACTGATGCAAGTGATGTTCTAGATGGCGAGAAAACAAGGGAAAAGTTTGTTGTTGTGATGAAGGACTTTGCAGATAAGGTAAAAATGAGGACACATTGATCTATGTACTAAAGAATTTTATAAAGTTCTAATACTTCTATTACACAGGTCTCGGACATTGTGAGTCCAATCTTGAATCAAGTTGTCGTTCTAAAAATCAAGGCAACCAGATGCAGTGTTGAGGCCGAAGAGGCAAGAAAAGAGGCAAAGGTGAGTGCCGGGGAAATAAGCAAATTGAAGAAAGAAGTAAAGGTGCATAGTGGTGAAGTAGTGAAGCTAAGGAAAGAACTGGCAGATGTCTGTGCCGAAAGGATGAAGGAAAATGAAGCCCACATCAAGGAACTTGAAGCTGCTAGAGAGGACTTCAAGTTCAACGCCACCAAAGCCCTGCTTGAGGCCAGGATCCAAATGATGGAGGAATTTAAGAATGGACAAGCTGCAAACTGGGACCTAGAAGAAGAAAGAAGAACCCTGGAAGATTTCATTAGCGAGTCAGTGGATGCTGAAGAGGTGAATTCTCCAGCCCTGGAGGAATTGGTTGACGATGCTAATAAAGTGTTGCAAAGATAGTAGGGACCCAAGTTGAGGGTGGCAATCAAGAAAAGGAAGTAGAAGTAACACCGGAGGCAGCAGGCCAAGATGTTGGGAAAATTTAAATGTTTTTAGGAGGTTTGGAGGATAACACAAACAATTTCAATTTTATTCATTTGGTCATGTAACAGCTCATAAGAGCGCAAACAATCTATTTGGGGGTACTAGGTTGGTCTAGTACTCCAAGCTTTTCGTAGGTTGATAGGATTTGTTGGCTTATCCAACTTATCCACTAATTGCGAGGTCCTTTTGTGAACATTTGGAGATTTGGTAGAAGTATTTTAGGTTCCTTCCAAAACAATTGCTTGTTTAATGTATAAAATGTTTAGCGATTTAAGCAGTAGGTAACATGTTAATGTTACAACCAATAGTCACATCTTGAACAGATGTGAAATCGTGCGCACGGCGAAGGTGTAAAAACCTTAACTCTTTAGAAAAGATGTAAATCTTTTAACCGAAATGTACCTTTGATGAGAGGTAAGTCGTTTGAAGAGATAGAACAAGTATCGCCCGTCCCGCGTGTCAACATGTTCCATCCTCTCCGCCTAAAGTCTCAATATGTTGGAGCCGCATGGCGTGTTAACATGTTGAACTTCTTCATCTCAGGTCTGAACATGTTGGAGCCGTACTGGCGTATTAACATGTTCGACCTGCTCCAATTTAGGTCTCAACATGTCGGAGCCGTACTGGCGTGTTAACATGTTGAGTCTATTCCGCTTGTATACCTTGCAAAACAAATTCATATTAGGGTTGGGTGTTAGCATAGCCAACACCCCTCCGATGCTTAAGTTAGTAAGGGTTTCCAATAAAATTGAGGATACGTAAATGAACTTGACATAAATTAACTCATACCTGACAAGTCTAGTTGTTAACTACTTGACTTACATAAAATAGAGCTTTAAATGAATGGCATTCCAACTCCTAGGGACCCTGTCTCCACTTGGGGTTGACAACCGATGCCCCTTTGCCGCCTTCAAGATCAATAAGATATGGTCCCTCCCACTTGGGAGCTAATTTTCCGCATTCGGTTCTCTTGTATTTTGAAATACTTTTCTTAAAACTAAATCACCAACCTGGAATCTTCTTATTCGACATTCTTGTTGTAGGATCTAGCAATCCGTTGTTGATAGGCGCCATCCTTATCTTGGCTAAATCCCCGATCTCATCAATTGTATCTAGATCTTGAGTTAATAAGAGGTTATTCTCATCTTGAGTTAATAAACCATACCTCGTTGGGATTGTCACCTCGATTGGAATTACGCCTGCTCCAAATACTAAGGAATATGGAGTTCTACCGTGGCCCCTTTGTAGTTGTTCTGTCGCCCAAAGTACAAGTGGTAATTCTTCACCCACTTCCTTTCTTTTGATCTAGGCGTTTCTTCAAGTTGTTGATAATCAACTTGTTGCTTGACTCAGCTTGACCATTTGCTTGAGGATGGACTGGTGTGGATGTGATCAGCTTGATGCCCCAACGAGCACAAAAATCTCCAGTCTTTTTACTTATGAATTGGGATCCATTATCACATATGATCTCTGATGGTACACCGAACCTGCTAATAATATTCTTCTTTAAAAATGAAACTACCTCTTTGTCTCTTACTTGCACATAGGCCTCTGCCTCGATCCATTTTGAGAAATAGTCAGTCATTGCTAACATGAACACTTTGCCTCCAGGAGCCTTAGGCAACTTGCCCACAATATCCATGCCCCATTTCATGAAGGGCCAAGATGAAACAATGGAATGTAGAGGTTCAGCAGGTTGATGCAAGATGTTACTGTGCCTTTGGCAGGCATCACATTTCTGCACGTAGCTCATGGCATCTTGACGCATTGTTGGCCAGTAATAACCAGTCCTGAGAGCCTTTGATGCCAACGCTTTCCCACCGGAATGATTTCCACATGTCCCTTCATGGATCTCCCTTAGCACGAGCTCAACTTGTTTATTGTCAATACATCTCAAATAGTGCCCTGCGAAAGATTTCTTGAACAGGACATTATCTATCAAAACAAAAGTTGAAGTGCGCATTTTAAAAGATCTAGCATTCTTAATATCAGGTGGGATAGTTCCAAGTTGAAGGAACTCAATTATAGGTTGGGTCCAAGATGGACTTGTAACTTGTGCCCCATTAGACTGAGTCACTTCTTGAGTTTCTTCCACTTGGTCTATAGCTGGGTACTTAACATAAATAATGGGAATATTAGTATGCAACATAGATTTGCAAGTTGATCCCAAGTTGGCCAGTGCATCTGCTTCTGTATTCTCTTCTCTAGGGACCTGTTGCAAAGAGAATGACTGAAATTTTGAAGCCAAAGCTTTAACATGTTGAAGATATAGAGTCATTTTAGAATGCTTCGCCACGTAACTGCCATTGAAATGGTTAGCGAGCAATTGAGAATCAACATATACATTTATATGAGTAATATTTAAACTTAAAGCAGTAGTTAAACCCATGATTAAAGCCTCATATTCAGCTTCATTATTCGTCGCATTGAATTCACAAGATACAGCTTGAGGTATGATATCACCTTGGGGGGACTTCAGAACTATTCCCAAGCCAATTCCTTTGGAATTTGAAGCTCCATCTGTATAAAGTGTCCAAAATCTAGGAGTTGTTTTACCTTCAAGCTGTTGTACCTCTTGTTCTACCTCGGGTTGCTTGGACTAAAATCTGCTACGAAATCAGCTAGAGCTTGAGATTTGATAGCTGTTCTGGGCTCATATGAAATGTCATACGTGCTCAACTTGACCGACCACTTGGCTAATCTTCCTGACATCTCTGGAGTTCTCAACACATTTCTTACAGGATAATTAGTTCTAACAGTTATGGGATGTGTTTCAAAATAATGACGCAATTTTGTAGCGGCAGAAGTTAAAGCTAAAATTAACTTTTCAAGATGAGAGTACCTTGTTTCAGCATCTAGTAGAGACTTACTTACATAATACACAGGATGCTGTTCACCTTGGATTTCTTTCACTAATACCGCACTAACTGCATATTCAGATACGGCTAAATATAAATAGAGGCGCTCACCACGTTCTGGTTTAGCAAGTAGGGGTGACATCACCAAGTATTTCTTAAGTTGTTTGAAGGCTGCCTCATGTTGATCAGTCCATTGGAAGAGTTTATTCTTTCTTAACACTTCGTAGAATAACCTGCACTTGTCATATGATTTAGATATAAATCTATTTAGGGCAGCTACTCTACCGGTTAACCTTTGGACGTCTTTGATATTCTTGGGAGATTCCAAGTTGAGAATAGCTTTGATTTGTTCGGGACTAGCTTCAATTCCTCTCTTAGTCACCATATAGCCCAAGAACTTCCCTGCTTTAACACCAAAGTTGCACTTCGCTGGATTGAGTTTCATGTTGAAAGCTTTCAAGATGTTGAATGCCTCAGCAAGATGCTCCACATGATCTTTAATATGCTTGGATTTTACTACCATATCATCTATGTAGACTTCCATCGTCTTGCCAAGTTGATCTTTGAACATCTTGTTTACCAGTCTTTGATAAGTTGCCCCTGCATTTTTAAGACCAAATGGCATAGCAATATAACAATATATACCTTCTGGAGTCATGAAGGCCGTATCTTCTTGGTCTGAGGGCTCCATTTGAATTTGTTGAAATCCTGAGGACGCATCCATGAATGTCAAGATATCGTGGCCAGCTGTCTCATCCACTAGAGAATCAATATGAGGAAGAGGAAATGGATCTTTCGGGCAGGCCTTGTTCAAGTCCGTGAAGTCCACGCATACTCGCCACTTGCCATTCTTCTTCTCTACCACCACAACATTAGCCAACCACCTTGGATATTGAACTTCCTTGATCATCTTGGCCTTCAAAAGTCTCTCAACTTCATCCTTTATAATCTGGTTCCGTTCATGGGCAAACTTTCTCCTTTTTTGGTGGACAGGACGGATGGTTGGATCAATGTTTAACTTCTGAGTAATGACATCCTTGCTTATTCCTGTCATATCTTCATGCTTCCACGCAAAACAGCATTTCTGACTTTTCAAAAACTCAACCAGCTGCTCCTCAATTTCGGGTGGAAGATCTGTACCAACTTGCACTTGGGCCTCAGGATTTGATTCATCAACAGAAATACTCTTCGTCTCGTGCTCCACTGCTTCAATAACATCCTGGGCCTTTTTCTTTAATTGCTATGCAGGACGAGGGACTGAACTTGCTTTCATGTTGACCTTGTAGCACTCTTTAGAAAGCCGATTGCCCTTCAACTTGGCTACACCCCAAGGTGTTGGGAACTTGACGCACTGGTGATAAGTTGACGGCACGGCTTTCATGTTGTGGATCCACGGTCTTCCTAAAATGACATTGTACGAAGAAGAGCATTCGATTACACAGAACCTTTCCATAGAATTCATACCTTCCAAATAGAGAGGCAACTTGATTTCTCCAAGCGTTTGCTTTACTTCACCACCGAACCCTACCAAGACGGACGAATTCTTCACAACTTCGGATAAAGGAATGCCCATCTCTTGCAGCGTGAGTAAAGATTATATTAACCGAGCCGCCATCAATCAGATTCTCTTGACCATACAATTAGCGATCTGCACCTGGACAACTAGACCATCATGATGGGGGTCCAACGTGTTATCCTTATCCTCATCTTCAAAGGAGATAACTTGACCATCCGTGAAGTCGCGGCACCTTGAGGGCAGTTCTGATTGATCCTCCTTAGAACTCTTGGCATGACGCTTGGCGCAGAATAAGTTGTACCACAAATATGGGATCCACCGAAATAACATTTACTACCTTGGTGGCGGAGGAGGTGCAACTTTCTCGGTCCGGACGCCCACGTAATCGGGTTCTTTGGATTCATTTCGACCCTCTTCTTACCCAACGATCCTTGAGGAGTCCCTTTGACAATAGATGAGCAATCTCCTTCCTCAAGGCGAAACAATTTTCGTAGTATGCCCGAATTCCTCATGAAATGCACACCACTTGGACTTATCCTTCCAAGTTGTGGGCTTGTCATTTTCTTAGGCCATCTTGCTTTATCTCCAAGATTTTCCATGGCGCAAAGGACTCTGCAATATCCACGTAAAAGCAATAGTCGAAATTTTAGGATAGTCATTATCATCTCCATCTTGATCATCATCTACAAAATGAACTTTAGAAGATTCGATTTAACAGGGGTTTGCCCTGCTAGACTTATAATGGTGGGAATCTGATTTTACGTCGATGGCTCAAATAGAGGGTCCTTCCAATTGACTTTTCCATCGCTAGGCTGTCCTCCTCCAATCGATGAATCGTAAGGCTCGGTTCTTATTTCTTCAAGTTGTTTTGCAGTGTCATCACCACTCATTATAAAATAGAGAGTTCTTTTTCAGCCAATACGGAATGCTTCCGTAGCCGTGGACATATCCAGATTGGGTATGGTTCTTGCTTCTTTATTAAACCGTGCAAATATTCTTTAAGACTCTCACTAGGTGTTGCACAATTCAGTAAGGTCGCGGTCAACTTGTCGAATGCCCTGTTGCATGAAAATTGATTAGTGAACATGCTGACAAGTTGAGCATAGGAAGAAATAGAGTTTAGAGGAAGTCCTGTTAGCCATTTTAAGGCTGGTCCTGACAGAGTTGAGCCAAAGCCCCTGCAAAATATGCTTCTTTAAAAACAGGGGGATACTTATAATATCCATTGATTCCCGATACAAAGAACACATGCTCGTGGATCAGTGCTCCCATCATACTTCTTCATATGAGGGACTGAAAATTTCTTTGGGATTTCAACATTAGCTATGGCTGGAACAAAACGAGATTCGTTGTAGCAAGTTGGGGAAACTTGGTGATGAGGCAAGTTGACTCCAGGCACGCCTCGAAGCAACTCTTTTATAGTTTGCATTTCCTTAATAAGTTGACTCTCTGCGAAAAGAGAATTGTTATTAAATTGAGATGCAGAAGTGTCAAAAGTATTAAAGAAACTCCCTGTTTGCCCCATCGAGGGTGTGGCATAGGTATAGCAAGACGTCACCACGGTTGGCTAGTTGTAAGGTGAATCTTGGTCGTGAGATTGGAATGGATGTCATGACTGTGCTTTCTGCTGGTAAGGTACTAGACATAGGGATATCTCCAACATGACTTGGTCCTGTACCTGCACCAAACAAAGATCTAGGATGCAAAGGTGAAAATGGAGTAGATGCTTGAGTTTCGCTTGCTTCCCTTTACGCATGGTATCAATGGCATTGAGTATCATAGTGTTTGTATGCTCGAGCATCCAACCGGTCATCACTTTTTCAATATTGTGACCATGTTAGACATTAGCTCCATATTGACGGCTGGATTTGAAGATGGATTGCCCGAGGTACCGAACTAGGAAGCGGTGGTTCCTTTCACCTTGACTACCGACGACGGATTGGCCATTTCTATATAAATAATCAAAGTAGTCCCACGGATGGCGCCAAATTGTTTTGGTCAAATTTCAACAAGGGATACAAATGACAAGAAAGATGACAAAAATGGTTTGAATATAGGTACAATGATTATAAGGTATTATAGAAATGAACTCAAAGAGTTTTGTTAACTAGGGAAAGCCCTTGAACAACTTGTTCGCCGGCACAAAACCCCGGGAGGTTTAGGAATCTGCCTTGACCAAATGATTTATTAATCAGGTTGAATACAAGACTAAGAGCGTATGCAAGGGAGCTTAAACTAGTGAGAATGTATGTGTAAAATACAAGTGTTCCTCCCTTTTTATACCTCGAATTGCAAAGAAAACAATAAGCCTAAAATATAGGAAATCGGTTGAACTTGTTGAGATATTCTCGCCACAATGTTGGTGGAAGAGATAAGGATCCATTGCTGGCATTGTTGATGAAGAAACGTTGTTGAATCAGTCTTCTTATCCGTTGACACATTTCCTGAAAAATAGGTTGTAATGTAACAATAATTCAACCTGCAAAAATAGTCAAGATGCAGTAGGAGAACTCAAGTTGTCAGTATCAAGATGATATATGTAAAATGTAGGCCCAACAATATATATATATATATATATATATATATATATAAGTATTTAATGGTTACTTTTTTATTTAACCATTAAATACTCCCCATATATATATATATATATATATATATATATATATATATATATATACATATATATGGGGGAGTATTTAATGGTTACTTTTTTTTTTAACCATCAATGGTTACTCTCATTTTCAACCATTGGATCAAAAATTAAAGGTTGAGATTTAATGCATTAAATGACTCACCTACTTGCATTAATTGTATTTTTCAACTAACCATTAAATCTCAACCTTTAATTTTTGATCCAATGGTTAAAAATGAGAGTAACCATTGATGGTTAAAAAAAAAAGTAACCATTAAATACTCCCCCATATATATATATATATATATATATATATATTAGTTAAGATATATATATATATATATATATATATATTAGTAAACATATATATATAATATAAAATTATATTTATTAATATGATAGTTCGGCTCAGTTTAAACTAAACCGTTCTAACCCAAAACCGAATCGGTCTGATTCGATTCGATTCCGCAATTCGGTAGTTTGGGCTTACACCCTACGTCCACAAGCATTCACCAATGCTAGTTTCTATCAAAGAGCATTATACTCCCTGTGTCTCAATTGAGACTTTGGCTAACTTGAGTTGAATTATCGATCTAAAAATTTGTCGATCAAAAAAGCCAATTTTTGGTTTCGCAATTCAGTAGCATTATTTTAGAATAGGGGATTTAATGAGTAAATAGAAAATAAGAGAGACACGGAGAGAGCAGGTGGAATCAAAGAGAGAAGAAGTAAAGAATCATGAGCCAAGTCATCGATCGCAAAGGAGCGCAGGTGCTCTATGGTCATGTGGATGAGTATGCTGACCATATATAGAACGAAATAGGATTATGAAAGAACCCCCAAGATTGATGAGAACAAAACGAAATATATCTAAATCAATCCTTCACACAAGCATATTAGATACTAATGAGCATCCTACATGAACGTGACCCTGTTCATTCTTCTATTGCAACACTTTTTACCTTTTCTGCCAATTTGGTAAACCCAATTTGTTTTGCCAATTTGTGAAACCCGATCAGTCATGCCAATTTGCAACAACGATTTATTGGCGTCATACTTGTATAATTCCACATTCAACCAGAAAAGAAACAGGTATAGCAGTGCAACGTCGGGTAAAACAGTGGGAGGAACGGTTAAAGAATGAGAACCAAGAATAATTACATTTTTTTTTTCTTTCTATCCTTGTATACAAACACGAATATGTATAATGACTTTGACGTAGCGTATTAAAACATTTACATCAAGGAAGGCATATTAATTCATTAACAAACACATGCCATAACCACGCCCAAGTTGCTTTTACTATGGCTATTTCATCCTTGAAGAAAGAGGGCTGCTCCAACTAGACCCAACCATAGTACCAAAGTCACCCAGAAACCTCGATTCTTTCCCAAGTCTTTCGGGGGTCGCCATACCAAAAAGTCTGCCAAGTAGTCTTTGCCGCCCCATGGGGTCTGGTTGCCTGTGGATCCACTTCTTCTTTCTTCTGTATCCTTATATTTATCAGTCCAATAGGATGCATAGCTGGAAAAACCAATTGTTGATCATCTTAATTACTTGGAACATGAAATACTCGGCATCAATACTTTGAACAGTTAAGAAGCATAACTCAAAAGTCATAAAAAGGTTTCATGCTATAAGATACATTCACCATATTTTAATGTATATAACAAGTTTGGAAAATATAACAAATAATGACCATAAATCACCTTATCTGAAGTAACTACAAACAGATCATTGAAATAATATTTCCATTTCACAATATCTAAAAGTGAGTATCACCAATCTAGTTTCTTCTCGTTGATTTGAGAGCAAGGTTGTGTATTCTCTTAACTGTTCTCAAGCATGCAAATATTTTTTCTTCTTAAACACATAGCCTGACTAGAGAACAGAAGCTGAAACACACATTCATTAGTATTGAATCACTTTCTGTTTTTCAACTGATACTTAATACTGCAACTGTTAAGCCACATACTGTAAACAGAAACATCTTGCAGCTACCTAGTTTCCGTAAACTAACTCATCTATTATAGTGCTGGAGGATGAGGCTCAAGGACAAAATTCCAACAGAGACAATGCATCTTCTTCTATGACTGTCTAAAATAGTAAGGATAGAATTAGTGGTATTTATGAAGATGCAATTTTGATAAAGGTTCTTATATTTTTTAATATTTCTTTTTTGGCCATAAGAGCCAACGAACGGGATCGACACCCCACGCTTGTGAAGCCTCATGTCTACACTGGGCCACCTGTTGGGATATTTTGATACACATTGAGCGGATGACAGGAGCAACTGCCATCCGTTGATCAACAAGATATTATCCTTCACATCTTAGGTAGACAGGTTGAAGTGGGTTGCTTTGCAAGTGTGACTACTGTCATCGATAGTGGGGTCTGTTTGCAACTGCAATAAGCAATAGGTGAACGAGTCTATGTTTCTCACCAGTAAAGTGCCATATGTACCACTAGCACCGTCACAACAATGATTCACCAGCAAGACATCTAACTTCCCATTCACCTCCAATTGTCTATGCTAGCAACATATCCTAAAGGTTCAAAATAACAAAAGTTTGTATCCAGTCAATACCACATCCTACGCAGTTGATGGTTACATAATTTGTCATTGTACTAAAGACATGAGGATAGATTGCATAGATTAAGCTAAAGCAACATATACCTTCAAAGTTCAAAGAATATATTAATGAACAAAATGGTACTAACCTATCATAGCTATTTATAAGTGGAATTGTAACCATCTCTTCCTGCGATATCTTGAGTTTAGGTGCTTCTGATATGTACCGGAGTTCCGCGGCTTGGCGTCTAATACTGATACTGGGATGCCTCTGTTCCAGCTGCTCATAAAGGTCAATGCAATCGTCATGGCGTTGATTAGCGTCATAAGCCATAGCAAGCCAAATTTGTATCTGAGAACCAAATTTAATAGTTTTCACATTAGCCAGGAATCAAATTTCTACAAGTGGCAAAATCGGATAACCTAAACACATGCTTTCATGAGGAATCAAACCAACCTCACCACCAAATAGAGTAGGCCTAGGAATGATCGTGAGGGCACCTTCCAGAAACTCAATGGAACGCCCATACGCACCCTTCCCATAAGCCTTCTGACCTAAATCAAACATCAATTCAGCCGTTTTCCTCCTCTCTGCTTGCTCCTTAGCCACCTATTTACAAACCAAAAAAATAAAAAAATATTCATTCATCGCCAGAAACATAGAACGATGTACCAAAAGGATCTAGAATCATAAGTATACACCATTGAATCTTCAAAAACTATTCACCTTCCTAACTAAGCCACCAAATGTCAAACTTTCAGTCTACAATTAAATCCGAGTATATATAACTTTGGAAAATTATAGGAAATACAGAAATACAAAATTAAAAAGTTTGACTTGTCAAATACGACTCCTTTTTCGGAGACAAAGGGTTCTCCAGTTCCAAGAGTCTATTCTCAAAATAAAATTAAAAATAAACCACCTACATTTCCAAGAGACCAAACGTTAGTCCTTTGAATAAAGATTTATTTCACATGTGGTTGCAAGTTCAAGTCTCGTGGAGGGAAGATGCTCCGGGGAGGTGTACACCATTAAATACAGCCAAGTCCTTGGCAATCAGAATAAAAACACTGAAGCAAAAGCATAAATTGGAGATCAATAACAGGAAACAAACACGATCATGAAAATTAAATAATCCACTACCCTAAATTACTAGATAGGTATCCGGGACACATTTCTTCGTATTATAATCATGACGGCAACATATTGATTAATGTTTCAAATGCACAAACAAGTTCCCAATTTCGCTATTTACTTGATCTAGGTTAAATAAATAAATATAACCCCGTGCTACTTGCTCCGGGTAAACAAATTGAATACTATCTCGTTTAATGACTTGAGCACTACGTTTAACTAGCTCGACGTATAATAAAATAATCTCACCTTTTCGAGCTCTCTTTTCACTCTCAACCTCTTCTGTTCCTCCGTCTCTTCAACAACTTCTTTACCTTCCCCTTCGCCATTATCACGCAAACCACCCTGCAACTCTTCAGCTTTCTTCTCCAACTCCCTCATTTCCTCCACCTCTTTCAATTTAATCCTCTGTCTCCTCATCTTCTCCCACCTCGACACAATCTCAACATCATCATCATCATCGTCCTCATCGTAATCATCCTCGTAACCGTTTCCATTACCATCGTCGTCGCTCGAGCTCTCGTAATCGACTTCGTTGACTTTCGAATTCGCCTTCTTCGCTCGAACGCCGACTTCTCTCTGGTTACGCGGCGTCGTATCTTTCTCGAATTCGATCCCTTTGGTGGAGAGAGAAGGGTAGGGGTTAGGGTTTTGGTATGTTTGGTGGTGATCTTTTTTGAACAGGTTTAATACGACGTCGGACGGGAGAAAACGTGATTTTCGGTCAACTGCTATGGTTCGGGGTGAAGCCACGTCCAGTAATAATGCTAAATTTCCGAGAGCGGCCATGCCGTCGACGGCGGAGAGAGAGAAAGAGAGGGCGAGTGACAGAGATGTGAAGTGCGGGAGCTACCAGCTGAGGAAAGAGGGATGTGGGAGGAAGTAGGATATTATTGTGTAGATGAAATGACATGAATACCCATGGACTTGAGATTTTATGGGAGATAAATCTTGGTTTATTCATTATTGTGGCGCTACGTGGACGAAATAAACAACGAATGGCGTGTGGTTATGGATATGAATCTTTCGGCACGGCAAAGGGAGTTAGTTGGCGTAAGAAAACTCAGTCTAAAATAAAAGCAAGTCTCTTATAGGCTACGTTTCACTTCAAGATTAAGGACTTAATGCAGATTCTACTACCTCCTTATTATTAACACCCCCTTGAAACTCCCAGTGCACCTCTCTATTAAAATCATCTCTTTCAATATTTTTAATTTCTCAAAAATTTAAGTACACCTATTTATTAACATATTTTATCCTTCTTACATTTTTCTCAAAATCAACCCTACTTTACTACCTTCATCTCCGTCCCTCACTTCTCTCCTCCCTCCAAGCAATGATGCCAGCCTCTCCCCCCACCCCCCCCCCATCTCTCTGTTCGTCTCTCCACTCCCCTCAGGACGGCCCAAGGCAAGGGCAGATTGGACACCCGCCCTAAGCTAAAATCAGTAGGGGGCCCAAAAACTTTTAGAGCTCTTATGGAAATATATAGATAGAACCAAATTGAGGCCCAAAATACTACCTAAGCCGAGCCCAAACTGAAAAACTCAAAATGTGTAAATTATAATTTGTGTTTAAAAAAAAAAAGAAAACAGAAAAGAAAGAGGTTGGAATTTAGGGCGCCATTTTGTTAACACGACAACACTACCGAGAACGAGGCAACGAACCGTCAATCTCATGATTCTCATCGCACTTGCAGCGGCTTCCTTGAGTTCCTCCTCCCAAATTTCACTCTAAAATTTATCTCTATTCTCTAAAATTCTTTAATCCTTCATGCTTCAATCTTCATTCAATTCTGGCAAATTGGCAATTCATCATAGTAAAGGTTGTAAAGCTTTTACGCTAAGCTTCGAGAAATAGCAATACAGCATCACAATTCAGTGAATTCCAAAGGTCAAAGAGCTGTAAAGGTTTGACTTTTGAGAAATAAAAAATATTAAGGTGAGAAATTGAAAACTGAAGTTTGAATTCTGTGTGTGTGTATGTTATACTTTTTGTGCGTGTGTGTTATACTCTGTGTGTGTGAGAGTGTGAGTGTGAGTGTGAGTGTGAGTGTGAGTGTGAGTGTGAGTGTGAGTGTGAGTGTGTGTGTGTGTGTGTTACTACTAATAAATAATAGGGTTAATTACACCACTAGTCCCTTGACTATGGACTATTCCACCATTAGTTCCTTAACAATTTTTTTTCAAATTTTAATTCCTTGACTATTAAAATTAGACACGGTTGGTCCTTTTGTTGGATGCTGTTAGTATTTTTCCGTTGAGTCCGTCATGTGCCCATCACGTGCCTTTGGTTAAGGGTATTTATGAAATTTCACTTGCAAAAATATTTTCTAATACTTAAAACAATATATTCTTTTCTCTCTCTCCTCACACCCTCCCCCCCAACATCTCATGAGCGATGATCGAACTAAAATGTCCGAAGACGATGATCTGGATCTAGCTCCTGTCGCCGCCGCCAAGACCCGAAACTGCGCTGCCGTATCTTGTGTTGCGGGCGACTATGTCTCTCCTTACCCGAATCAAGTCCTGGAAAACGTCCTTGAAAATGTTTTGGTTTTCCTAACCTCGCGGCGAGACCGCGTTGCGGTCTTGCTCGTCTACAAGTCGTGGTATCGTACGGAGGCATTCACCAAATCCGAGCTCTTTATCGGGAATTGCTATTCGACTTCTCCCCGCCGGGTCACGGAGCGGTTCAAGCGGGTTGAATCGGTCGTGCTGAAAGGGAAATTGAGGTTTGATGACTTTAGCTTGTTGCCGCCCGACTGGGATGCACACTTCACCCCTTAGGTCACTGATATGGCCAATGTGTACCGGTTGCTTGGGAAGTTGTACCTGAAGCGCATGTCCGTCACCGTTGATGATCTGACAGTGGTGGCCCACTCGTTCCTGTACTTCAAGGAGCTAGTGCTAATTTGTTACGAGAGGTTTGGGACTAGCAGACTTGATGTTGGGGGGGGGGAGAGAGAAAAAATAATATATTGTTTTAAGTATTAGAAAATATCTTTGCACGTGAAATTTTATAAATACGTACCCTTAATCAAAAGGCACGTGATGGGCACATGACGGACTTAACGAAAAAATACTAACAGCATCCAACAAAAGGACTAATCGTGTCTAATTTTCATAGTTAAGGGACTAAAATTTAAAAAAAAAATTATTAAGGGACTACTCATAGAATAATCTATAGTCAAGGGACTAGTGGTGTAATTAAACCTAAATAATAATTACTGACTTACTGACACTATTATTATGGTGATGGTATAATTTTTTTTTTCAATATAATTTGTTAGAGAGAATGAGATTAATATAATTTGTTTGAATTCGAATACCAGGTACATAGTAACACGGTTACACAGTAACACGGTTGAATAGAGTGTTCGAAAAAAAAAAAAACTTTTGACGAGTTGGCCTTGTTTTTTCTTGGAAATACAAGTGCTTTCATTCATTTTCTTGTTTAATTTTGTTGGTATTGATTTATCATTTATATAATGTTGCCTAAAGAGCATTTATCATGAAGTGAAAAAAGGAAAAAAAGAAAACAAACGGAACAGTTAATAGAATCCCAAAAAGGAGCCATTGATAAATTCGGTAAAACATTAGGCCCTTCTAGTGATAATCCTAATAAATTAGGTGAGGGTAATCTTGAACAACTAGTGCAAAATTTAAGTAATGAGATTCATATTCATGTGGATGAGAATGTTGTTAATTTAAGTGAGCATGATCATATACCAAATACATCCAAATTAGAAAATTTGATAGTGGATGAGCAATCAGTTTCTTCATTTGATATTTATGATCCTAAAAATTGGGATAATATTGATAATAAAACAAGGGATGTTGTTCTTTTCCTGTTATTGTTTTAGTAATTTTGTTGTTATGACATTTTGCAATATGTTGTTAAGGATGATTTAATCTTAGTATTTTGTTATAACTTGAATTTGATTAATTAAACCAGGGTCATTCTTTTAACTTTGCCCCGAGCCTATAAAATGCTAGGAACAGTCCTGCCTCCCCTCCTTAACCCCCAATTTCTCTCCCCGCTCCAATTAAATTCGTCATAGCTCACTACCATGCGCCATCACCTCATTCCCTTCACCACAATGGCACTATCCTCCTCCTTACCTTCTTCCCTCTCAAACCTACCACCAACAAAAAACCCCTCTTCAAACCTAATTTAAGCCCCAACCCTAATTCCAATTTATTACAAAATTGCACAAATTGCAGCCACTCCCCCGCTGCCACCCTCCCTCCCAGTTTTTTTTTTTTTAGGTTGTTCGGCATTGTGTGACTGAACACCACTATTAGTGTTCGGCACCCCCTAACCAAACACTCATAGTGCTGTTCGTCACCCCTTACCGAACAACTTCATCTGCGTTCAGTGGGGCTGTCAAACAGTCTAAAATTCTAAAATACGTTCTTTTTGTTTAAAACCTAAAAAATAAAAAATATATAAGGGAATTTAGGTTAAAATTTATAATGATATTTTTGTAATAAATGAGGGGTGTACTTAGAGGTATTGGGGGTATCAATAGCAATCTCTTCTACTATTTCATGAGGGACTTGCAACTCTGTTATACTTCTCATCCATTTTGTTAATTATTAATGTTAGGGTCATTAAATATGTACTCTCACTGTTACAGACAAAGAGTTCATTATGTTTACGATCTTTATAATTTTTTCAACCTTACTCTCAGCATTGATATAAACATGTTAATTATACTCAAATATTTCAGTAATTATGGCCACCTCTAATGATATTTATATTTTTCCTAATTATTAGATTTTTCAAACGTAAACTCTTTGGGTGGAACGAAGTGAGTATTAAATTTTAAACACAAAATAGTGATAATTTATATATTATTTTATTGAATTTACTTTTAAAGTTATGATGGAGTTTATAATATATTAAATAAAAATACATAAAATATCATACATAAAATTTAATATATATTTGGGCTCGTTTTAAAGAAAATGACTTCCAGAAAATGATCTCTAGAGAATAAAAACTGTTTGCTTTCAGTTGCTTGATAAATATTTCAAAAACACATCGAAACCGTTTTCAGTTGTTTGGTAATTTTTTTAAAGTGTACCAAAAAAAAAAAATTTTTTTTATGTGATGAACTTGACTGAATTGTAAGCATAATTTGATATTTAAAATTTAGTCGACCAATTTTGAGTCAAAATTTGACAAATATTTACTTCCTCCGTTTCAGGCAAAGAGTCTACTTTCCTTTTATAAAAGTCAACATAAGACTAAATCAAATAAAAAATTTACATACTTTACTTATATTTTAAGAAATAAAACATATAAAAATAATTGACTAGTTTCACCAGGCCATATCTTTGTTTGGTTTCACTGATGGATGATGATCGATCACCACCTAAATAATTTTCCTACAAGGAAAAACTTATATATACTGAAGAGGAGATCGTACATCAGAGTTTATATCTTTCTTGGGTTTTCTAGTGTGAAACAACCACCAAATCCCAAAATCAATTACCTCCATATCAACTATTGTTGTCATTTTTTAATTGATGTAATCTATGTTTTTTATATTTATTTATTTTGTTAATGCTTAAATCTGGAAGAATATGTATCGTTTTTTTTTCTTTCTTCCTTTTGTAGCTAGGTGTGGTTTTAATCTTTAAAACTATTTGTCATGGATTCTCAAAATGCTCAATTCTCATCCGAACAATTTACTGACACCGAAGTTGTAACTGTAATTGATTCACAATTTTATAGTTTTAATACGCAAATGTTCATTCATATATAGACCCCATTATCCAACTTTAATCCATTTCCCAAGTCAAGCCAACATTTTGCAAACTAATCCAACCTTTTAAACTTTCAATTTCAACCCCATTTTGGGGTAAATCGGGTCAATGCTCCATTTCCTTTCATTCAACAACCATATGAAACTGGATTTTCTTACCAAGGTATAATGAATGCTTAAGTTCCTTCATTTGAGTCATCTTACTCGAATTCTTCTAAATGATCCAAACGAAAAGCAAAGACAACAAAGGCTACAAAAACTATGCAACCCATCGAATCTTTGAACCCTTGTCCGTATTGGAGCATTAAAGAAGACATTGCATTGACAAGAGCATATCTCTATATCTCTCATGATTCTATGGTTGGTAAGGATCAAAGCCTTGATGCAATGTAGAAACATATACTTAAGTTGTGGAAGGAGAACATGGGAGAGTATAGAAGTCCCGAGATGTTAATGTTTATTGAACAAATTTTATGGTTTATATGAAACACTTGAGAGGACCCCAACAAGTGGAAGATCAATTGAAGATGTGGTAAGATTTTATTTAAAATATGATTCATTTATTCTTATTTTTAGTTTTTTAGTTTTATATAATATCTTTGTTAAGGTTTTATGCATTGGTAGAAAAAACAAGCACTGAAAATGTACAAAGAAACAGGAAATGACAAACCATTCAAATATGAACATTGTTGGGAGATCCTTAGAAAAAATGTTAAATGGTGTTCACAACAACTCACGAAAATTGGGTACTCCCACCGATGTTGAAGAGATCTCGATTGGTCCCGCACCTTTAGTTTTACCTACTATCTTGGCACATAGAGATAATTTGGTTGATCCAGTACTCCCATTGAAAACACAACAGCACCTTCAGTTTTACCTACTATCTTGACACATAGAGATAATTTGGTTGATCCAGTACTCCCATCGAAAACACAAGTGCTGATGGAATTGTTCAACTACATGGAAAAAAGAACAGTAATGAAAATAAGAAGAGAATGCTCGAAGAAAATGCTATGGCTAGTGTATTAAACAAAATTCAGGGTATAAAAACAACTCATCTTTAACAAGGAAGAGTCACAGCTAAAGAAAGAAAAGGACAAGAAAGATTATGAGTTGCAAGAACAGATAATGGAAAGGCGTTTGGAACTAAAGGAGGAAAAGGAGAAAGCAAAAAAACGAAAGGAGCAAGAACAAATTTTAAACATCAACCTAAATGATGTTTAACCCCATCTCTGATATGCAAAAATGCAATCTCAAGTAATGAAGAAGTGGGAAAAAGATGATTTTTCTGGAGATGATTTTGAAAACTAAGAAGTTAAAATGTTAGTATTTGTTTTCTTGAACAAAGGTCGTAATCAAACGAACAAAATGGTGTTCGGGGCAAAAACTCATAATGCTAAATAATGGAACTATGTTTAATGAAAAACATTAAATTTTATTTAAAATTACTAATTACTTTTTGCCCTTAATAACATGATCATAGCTCTTAGAAAACAAAAACGAAAAGAAAAATAATAAAGTGAACAGGTTACCGTGATAGGTGACCACCCAACTTAGTGTTTCCATCATCACTTATCGATAATAAAGTGATCGAAATGAGAAATAAACTTTCGAAAAAATAAAATTAAAAAATAGAAGTGAATATGTCACCCACCTAACTTAGATCATTTTTAATATTATTATTTAATTTTTTTATGTGACATGTTTAAATAAGAAGTCCTATTTTATATGTGACAAAAAAAACTTAAAAGATAGAGTGTCCTTCTTCTAAATGTGCTTCAATGCAAGATTTCTTTTAGAACATTCTTTCAGACGTGATATTGTTTTATAATTAATTATAAAAAATAAAAATTTAAAACTACTCATACTGTAACTATTGACGAATTTTTTTTTTATGGTAAATGACGTGGATGCATTCTCTATAAAAAAATAAATTTAAAAACTGATGATAAATGACGTGGATGCATCCTCTAAGTGACCCTATAGAAGTAAATGATCACATATAGGAGGTCTTCTCAACTACCTCATCTCCACCTCAGCATAAGAAATTTATATTGGAGAAAGATTTTTTTAGAAAAATTTATCATTCCTATATATCTAAACATTTTTTACTAAATACATGATGAGATTGCTATTAACACTCCCAAAACCTCCTAATACACTCCTTTACTAAGAACACCCCCTCCAATATTTCTAACCCCCCAAAAAATTAAGTACACCCTCCTATTTTTTTATTTTAACCCTCTAAGCATTTTTCTCAAAATCAACCCACTTTACCTTCATTTCCACCTCTCACTTCCCTCCTCCCAGCAATGATACCCGCCTCCCCCCTCCTTCCCTTCACCTCGATGACACCATCCTCCTCCTCACCTTCTTTCCTTTTCAAATTAACCTACTACCAACAAAAAAATCCTCTTCAAACCTTAATTTAAGTCCTAACTCTAATTTTAACTCATTACAAAATTGTACAAATTGCAGTCATTCATCTGCCACCACCCTCCCTCCTAGGTTTTTTTTTTTTTTTTTTTTGAAGTTGTTCAGCAACACTGTGTGACCGAAGAACCGAACACCCTTAGTGTTCGACATCCATTACCAAACAGCTTGAACTACATTCAGTGGGAACTGTCAAAGAGTTAAAAATATATATTTTTTCAAACTTAAAAAATAAAAAATACATAAAAATATTTAAGTCAAAATTTATAATAATATTTTTATAATAAATAAATAAAAATATATTTAAAAATATTGAGGGTGTTAACAGCGACTCTCGTGCGTATCATTGCATTGGAGAAAATCTTGAAAGGCCCCCGTGCGCCATCCTTTTAGCGCTTTGATTGATGCTACGCTACCTACCACCTAGCAACCGTGGAGACCAGTCGACGACTCTCCGTTAGTAGTAGAGTATACGTTCCTCTCTCTTAAATCGAAGTGAGTGGTGCCTCTGGCTCCGTAAGACAACATTAACATGTACGTTGTACATTTATCCTGAATAGCAGCAGCAGCCTCTGTAAAATTGTTTCAAATGAGCCATGGCTCTCGCTCTCTGCAATCTTCTTCAACATAAACCCATCCATCTTCACAACTTATTAGCTCATACACCCCCCTCCAAATTCCGCCCAAAAACCCTCCGTTTCCACACCAAAGCTACTAACCTCAATTTCTCCCTCCTTCCCAGAAAATTCACTCACATTTCCCCTCTCAAATCAGCTTCCATAAATGGATACACCTTACCCAACAGTCGAGGCGAAGAAGAAGACATTCACAATATCGAATCGGAATTGGAATTGTGGGAGAAGGTGCGGAGGTGGATTGGGTTTCTTTCGACTATACTTCCCGGTGGGAGCTGGTGGAGGTTTTCTGAGCAGGTAGACGTTGTTGTCACCGCAAAACCCGTTACTCTTTGGCGGGCGCTCTGCCGTATGTGGGGTTTGGTTGCCGAGGATCGTTGGGTTATTTATGCCGCCTTTTCTGCCCTAATTCTCACCGCGGTCAGTTCCTTTCTACTTTCGCTTACCTCAACTTTTGTTGCTTTTTTGAAAAAAAATAAAATTATGTTTTTGAGGAAATCAGCACCGGAAGTGCATATTGTATTGGGACATGATAACTGGCAAAGTTTTTCGAAAAATGACACATTTTGGGAGGGAGTATGTGATTGCTTATCTAATGAGCTTCACAAGTATGTGTTTGTTTGGTTATGCAACTATTGCAATTCCTTTCATGCCTATTTAAACTATCATGGAATCAACTTTACAGTAAAATCTCATATAAGGTCCATTGTCGCCTACCAAATGAGCACTAAGTAGTTTGTTCTATGATCAGACTGACCTTTTAACAGTCAACTGACAGTTAAATTTGGGATGATTAGTTTGTGTTATCTAGCACTACTATTTCCTCATTTCAGGTGCTGCTATGTATTCTAGACACACGCAAAAGCACACACATATACCGATGTAGGACAATAGTGTTTAAATCGGTTGTTTTAATTACCAAGGGACAGAAATTTGGTATTTATCTATACAGCTATACTAGTACATATGAAGGGAGAGCAGGGACTTGGTCTGTTGGCCTCTTCTCCCTCTTAGCGTCTCCCCCACTTAGTCTCTCACTGATATTTTCTCTATAAAACTGCCCTACGAAAGTAACCATATTAATTTATTTTCTAATATCTATAACTTCTATACCTTGAAAATTTAATAAAAAAATATATTTGAATATATCATCTATAAACAGTAATTTAAAATCTGAAATTTGAAATTATGAAATACACTAAATTTATATATTACATACATGATCACACGTCATGTGTGCTAGGGCTACTTGTATAAATAACTTAGAGCATTGGCCAAACAAGAGTGATAGAAAGGGATCCATATAACCAACCCCAAGTAACTGGGACAAGGCAGGTTGAGTTGAACTGGAAAATAATTGGAACGCTTAAAAATAGAAAAGAAGTGTGTAGGTGAAGTGGACATGAATCAGCAATGAGTAATGCAAAGTGCCACAAAAAATATATACAAAATATTGGGCACAAAAGCAGTTACCTGGATCCCACGATTAAATGATGGGACCTATAGTTTCTGACTAACCTATCAACAGTTTTCAAATGTATTTTCCCAAAAATAGTGTCCATTTATTGTTGGCTGTAGCATTACTCATCAACAATTGGTTATGGGGCATGATGTGCAAGAATTTGATGCTCATATGCTGTTAAAACATGGACTAATTCAGCAAGTCATCTACTTTAGTCCTTTTTATTTTTAAAATTTTCTTCCTAATTTAGATTCACTCCTTAACATGCAGCTTTCAGAGATCTCCATTCCTCATTTCCTAACCGCCTCGATCTTTTCTGCACAAAGCGGTCAAGTTGCGGTGTTCCACCGGAATGTGCGCCTCTTGGTTCTGCTATGCATCGCTTCGGGAATATGCAGGTTAAAATCTTGTATAGTCAGAGCTCTTCTTCAGATTGCAATGAAGACTGATTTCATTATCTACTGTCTTAGGCTGCAATTGTATAACTTTTCCATGGAAGCTCTCTCTCTCTCTCTTTCTCTCTCTCTCTCTTAAGTAACATCAAATACCTTAAATCTTTTAGAACATAATGCAAAATTTGTTACAGCCTATTTAGACAGCCCGCACATGGATACTGTATATTATTCCTCATCTTAAACACAAATAAGTAACATAACTCATACATACTTTTAGTTCTGGTTTGTTTTGAATGGGTCTGGACTCTGGGCAATATATGGCGGCTCACTTTTAGTCATTTTTGCAGTGAACCTTTGCTTTTTACTTAATCAATTAGGTTTTTTTTTTTTTTTTTGTCTCTTTGAGGTGAATTTGGGATTGAAGTTTTTAATTGAAGGAAAAAATCATGTTCACTTTCGATGTACATCTTGTATGAGAACTTAGCTATGCTTGTCGCTTATTCAACATGGTAAGGATTAACTTGAAGATAATGATATTATTCTTTAAGCTTCTTGTTTGTAATAGGACTCCTTTTAGGGATTTCACAAAAAGGAAAGTGACTTTTATTGAGAGCGGGGGATGGGAAAGGGGAGTATGTCTTCTTGGTTAGTTTGTGATTACTAGATTTCTTTTGTTATTCTTTTTGTCTCTCTTTTTATATTAAATTTTTTTTGAGCTTATAATTTTTGTCAAGATACAGCTTAAATTGAAAATGCCTTTTTTGATAGATATTTTGGACTTGCCATATTTAAACATGTCTTCTTTGCCATAAACCTTCATATGCCACTTATAGTATTCTTGCTAGAAATATATGCAAATAAATTTTCTATGATAAACTTAATATATCCTTACAGGCAGTTGATTTTGCACAGGATACACATTGAATTGTGCCATTTTGATGAACAATGTGACAGCTGCTGACCACATGCTCTTTTTACTTGAATCACAGTGGTATTAGAGGTTGCTGCTTTGGCATCGCGAATATGATCCTTGTGAGTTTTTATATCAATATTAAATTTTCAATAATTTCTCCATTCCACGTGCCATGTACGAGTAACTGCATTTTCATACAAGTAGTCATCGTCCAATTACTGTTTTAAAGGAGAAAGTGCCAACAGCCATTGCAACAGAAGTTTATATTGGTGTATGTGATTTTTAAGATCTTGTTGGTTCAATTATCGTTATTGAAGACGTGGCCAACATATCCTATACACCCAGGTCATGCGAGGTTGCTTAAACCTAACATGTGCTAAGCTTATGTCTTCTCCCCATCTCTCTGTTTACTTTTACAAGATGGTTTTTGAATGTTTGTGTATTTCTCCAAATCTTATAGATTTTATCTGGTACTGACCATACAGTCCATTTATATTCTGCAGGTTAAGCGAATGAGGGAAACGTTATACTCTAGTCTTCTTCAGCAGGTCTTAAGATAATTTATGGTTCTATTTGGAAATATATATTTCCCGTGTCATCATTTGTATCTGATTTCTTGGTGCATGGAATTAATTATCTTTTTGGTTGCCTCCTTTGCAGGATATATCCTTTTTTGACTCTCAAACTGTTGGTGATTTGACCAGTAGACTAGGGTCTGATTGTCAGCAAGTGTCACGTGTCATTGGAAATGATCTCAACTTAATTCTACGCAATCTTCTTCAGGTGTGTCGCCATGCAGAAAATAAAGTTATCTGCTTTCTGAGTTTGCTTACAAGTTTTCTCATTGCCATACCTATTTCAGGGCTCAGGTGCTTTGATCTACTTGTTGGTTTTGTCGTGGCCACTTGGTTTATGTACATTGGCCATATGCTCTACACTATCAACCATTATGTTAATATATGGCCAGTAAGTTTTTATTGTTTCTGCTTGTACAGATAAGAACATCTCGTCCTACTATTATCGTTTCCTATTAATAGAAAAAAAATGCTTTTTTTTTGTTCTTGTTTTGTTTTTGTGGGGATTCTATTATGTGGTTACTACTGTTGTCAGTAGAGATATATTTTAGTGATAAACACTCTCTAGGATAGACCATTCTTATATAAAGATCTTTGCAACTAACATAAAAGTACGATTTATGACAGTAGGTTACTTGCGAGTCTAAACTTGTTAAAATAATCGAGGCAATTTGGCATGCAGTTATTATGTTTCTTCTTGGACAATAGGCAAAGGTGTTTTTGTAGGTATTTTACATTAGAGGTCACTTCATTTTTCTTCTTTTAAGCCCTTTGAAACTGGTAGACCCCATTTGTTCAGATCACTTAATCAAACCTCTTAACCACGATGTTACCTTTCCTTTTCAGTTCTTGTTTGAGAGACAATAATTATTGCTTCTGCCTGCCTTTTTTATAGGTACCAGAAGAAAGCAGCAAAGTTAACCCAAGAGTTCACTGCCTCTGCCAATGAAGTAAGTTGATAAGTGCAACCACAGTTCTTTAAGAAGGTGCTACTGCAGTAATTTTGGTTCTCCATATAAAGGGTTTGGCTTATATAGGTTGCACAAGAGACGTTCTCTCTGATGAGGACAGTTAGAGTTTATGGAACAGAGCAGAAAGAACTTGTAAGGTAATGAATTCTTTTAGTCGTACTCTCTTAATCCAATTTGTATTTCATCATTATTCCTTATGTCTATATTGTAATTCGTATTAGCCAGAACGTACATTCAGAAGCATTTGCACATGACATTGAAACTTCATTCCCTAGCATTATTAATTTCACATTGTTGGGTAGGTACAAGCAGTGGCTGGAAAAATTAGCTGATATAAGCTTGCGAACAAGTGCTGCTTATGGCATTTGGAATTTCAGCTTCAACACCCTATATCATGCAACGCAGGTTAAGTATTTTCTAGTTTTTGTCAAGTCATAAGAATTACTATAAATTTCTGAGTCTGTTCTTTTCCTTTTTTTGTATTCTTTCTCTTCACATTCTACGAGAGAATGAAATAGCTTGGAACTTTTTTGAAACTTAAAAACTTAGCAGGCCTCAACATCAACTAGGTCTTTAAATATTCACTGTTATTTTGCAACCATATTTGTGTCTTTGTTTTTGTGGTGAGGGATTTTGCTGCGGAGATATTCCATCCGAGAATTCCATCCTCCAGTGAAATTTTCCACGGAGGAAATTACTCATAGTTACATGCTCTATTTGAAATACTGTAAAATGTGAGAGGTCAAAGACTCCTGATTGTTACAGCTTCGATGCTTCAATTAAGTTTTATAAAAATGATGTTGTCCTTGTTACTGAACACCTAAAACACTTGCTAAGATGCATTAATAGGTAATTAAATTGGAAAGAGTGTTCAGATAAGTCATACCATCAATATAAAATGCTAATGTGTTAAAGATAACCCCAAGGGGTGGAAGAAATGGCAAGGGCACTCAAGGCAAAGACCTTGAGGTCCTCGGTTCGAATCCCCATACCAACGGGCCATACTTATCTATCAAAAAAAAGAAGAAAAATGTGTTGAAGATTGGCATTAGCATGTTAGGATATCGTTTCAATTGTAAGATCTATAAGCTAACTCCAACTTTAATTTATATTTAATTTCATAGGTTCTTGCTGTGCTGGTAGGAGGAATGTCTATACTGGGTGGTCATATTACAGCAGAGCAACTTACAAAATTTATACTGTACGGTGAATGGCTGATCTACTCAACCTGGTTTGTGGGCGACAATTTATCATCATTGATGCAATCTGTTGGGGCAAGCGAAAAAGTTTTTCAATTGATGGATCTTGCACCCAGTGAACAGTTAGTATCAAAAGGCAAGCAGACTGTTGTTTTCTTAATATATGATATGCATTCACATCTGACTTCATAAGTATTGCTCTCAGTGAACAATGCCCAATTTATTTTATTTTTTAAACATTGCCCAATTTTATGAAGAAAATCAACATCTAATATGATCGAGTAAAAACATATATATACATTTTTTCCTGCATTTTGTCTTTCCGTAATATTGATTGTGTTCTATATATGTTTTACACTTTCTCTAAAAGCTTCTACTCTTGGCCATATCCTCAAATTTTGTTTTAGGTTTCAGAGTCTTTTGGGTCTTACTTTAGCAGATAATAAGAATCTGTATTCTGGATCGAAAGGGTTTGCACCTTAGGATATATAGCTTTCAAGCTGGGAAAGGAAACAAATTTTTAGGCTTAACTGATTCTCCAAGTTGGGAAGATAAAATCTTGCTAGAGACTTGAACGGATCAATGCTGATGCCTACTCCTTACTGCCGTCTCAAAAGTGACTGCTTTTAAACCTGATAGGAACTTTGAAAGGAGAAGAATCAATTTTAAATATGTCTGGAGATCACATATATTATGTGTTGTTTTATTCATATTAAGGAGCATGAGTCAAAGGAAGTTTATGATGACTGGTAATGCTAGTCCCTTTTTCATCAGTTGGCACTTTCCTCAATCATTTATGAGCAATGACGAGTTTGAAGTTCTTTTATTTAAGATATTTTTTCCAATAGTTTAATTAATATATATTGAACATTAACATCTTACAGGATCAAAGGTGCCAGGGTTGGTGGGACGTATTGAATTTGTGGATGTCTCTTTTTACTATTCGTCAAGGTCAACGGTATGGTTCTTATGTTTGAATATTACAAAGATTGCTTCTACGTCCTCCTTTGGGACACGCTCCTCTTGCACCAATACATAGTGGTGTAGGACCGTAGGTTGTCAATTATAGATTATTGACATGCATAAGCAGATTGATAAAGATAATCATAACTTTTTTTGGTCTAAGTCTGCTAAATACTACCCTATTAAGTCAACTAACTGCAGTACTTGGGACGTAAATTTATTTAGTGGTAACTTCTAGTTCAAATACCCTCATGTGCATTCCTTTAACAGATGCTGACCAAACTGTTTTCAACATGATGTGCTGAATCTAAACACTTGAACTAAATTAGAAGAAGCTAAAATTCTTTCCATTTGAACAGGTACCTGTACTACAACATATAAACTTTGTGGTGAATTCTAATGAAGTTGTTGCAATTGTAAGTAAGTGCATATACTTCTCAATTTTTATTTGTTTCTTCTTACTAATTTTAGATATAAGCTGTCTTATTCCAATATTCATCAGGTTGGTCTAAGTGGCAGTGGAAAAAGCACCCTAGTGAATCTTTTGCTTCATCTTTACAAGCCAACAAGTGGTCAGGTAACCTTCTTTAGCCATCTGAAGTCTAGCATATTATTCTGGTCCAATGATCAGAAATGACTCTGAAGCTCTGACAATTGGTATTCATCTAGAAATCTCTTTCCAAAAGCTTCAGAGAGAAAGCGGTAGTGGCTGCTAGGATTGCATGTGTTTTACGTGCTAGGATGCTGCTTTAATGACTTGATTGTTGAATGACAAGATAAAGAAGAATTTGATTGCTTTAGTGGAAATTCCCGTTTTTCTCAGCTATAAGTTTGAACTATCTGGATTATTGACAAACAAAATGAAGTTGCGGTTCTGTTTGTTTCATGGAAAAATAACTTTTGGAAAATGATTTTTGTTGAAACCATGTTCATGTGGAAATGTGGAGTACTATATATATTCTAGTGTATGAATATACTACGTTTTATATAAGTCGTTTTCAATGAAACAGATTGGAGAATAATGACTTTTGATTAGGCCTGAAATTGAGCTGAGCCTTGCACTCAAATGTTCAGGCTTGTTTGATAATATTGGTGATGCGTATTTTTCACCAAAGATTCAATAACAATAAAAAAACGAAAATCCTAGTCTAAAAAGAAAAATGAATTCAGCCCTAACCCTATTTCCTACAAGAAAACTTTAAATACTCTCCTAATCTAACTAGGAAACTATTACACGAATACTTTAGGAAATTTAATTACACTAGGACACCTAAATACCTATTTAACTAGGAAACTAAAGAGTTCTAATAAGACTAAACAACATTGACCAAATTAGGAAACAATACAACTTGGTTTCACATGGGTACAACTCGGTTTCACATGGGCCACAAGAAAAAACGTTTTTGCCTTCCTTTGCCTTCCTCCAAGCCGCCCCTTTACACATGCCACTCACATGCCTTTCACTCGTCCTCTCTTGTAGTGTAAATAACATCCGTGCACCTCTTAAATTCTTGTTCCTTCCACATTGTATCATCAAGGCTTCAAGCGGCAATGTAAATCCAATTTCAACAACATGCATTGCGTCTACGGTTTTGTTCACGGCTTCCCTTGACGCTCCCGCATCAATTGGCGAGCTTGAAAATTTGTTCAAGCTTGGCTTGATTAGTTTTTGAGCCGATCTCAAACGAGCTTTTAATCTAGCCGGGTTCTAGTAGCTTGGTTTTTTAAATAGAAAAGCTTGTTTATGAGCTTATTGAGTCAAGCTTGATAATCTAATGAGCTTGAAAATTTTGTTCCAGCTTGGTTTGATCATCTCATGAATACAATGTCAAACGAGCTTTTACCGAACCAAACACCAGTCAAGCTTGAGTTGTTTGGTTCATTATGCAGCCCTACTTTTGAATGAGTAGTAGTCTTTTACAGGATTTTTGTTTTTCTTTGTGGAAAATGACCTTTGGATTCAAGTCTGTAAGGGATTTCTTTAAGGGAAGTGGTCGTTTCCGGACTTGAAGATTTTTTTTGCTAATGATCATTATGCTACAATTACCAAACTCCAGCAAAATGCAGAAAACATTTTCTTTAAATAATTTCTGTGAAATAAATGGAGCCTAAAATATAATTTGAAAGCTGTAACAGTTAGTCTCTTGAATCATTTTTAATAACCTCAATGTCCCATTCAAGAGTCCTACCATCCTTTTTTGGTTCTTTGTTTGTTGAAAAGGTCTCATCTACAGGTTAAGCAACTACAACATAATTACTTCCAATTTCCCTTGTTACGTTGGATAAATGGCAAGCATAGCAGATAATGCAGAACATGGATAGTTGAGGCATCCTTTTTACGGGACATGGGGTTTTAAGAATTTCCCAACTCAACACATGTTTGCTTTAACATGCTCTCTCTCTCTCTCTCTCTCTCTCTCTCTCACTCTCCCTCATGTTAGCTTCTTTGCATTTTAGCCTTTTAAGCATTTTTGAATTCATTCATATTGCATGAGCTAGCAATGCATAATCATCTTGAAAACTTCGTCCTCATTTCTTTATTAAGTTATGCTGTGTGCTACCATATTTCTATACCCGTTAAACCTTGGGCCAGTAATTGTAGTTTCATTTGTAGATTTTGATTGATGGCTACCCTCTTAAAGATTTGGACATCAAGTGGTTAAGAGAGAGAATCGGATACGTGGGACAGGTTCTCCTCATTAACTTTCTCACTAAAATGACTTTAAGATTGCAAGTCATCTATTCATCATCTACCTGTTTGGAATAGGAACCCCGGCTCTTTCGCATGGATATCAGTTCAAACATAAGATATGGATGTACTAAAGATATAACGCAAGAGGATGTGGAATGGGCAGCCAAGCAGGCCTACGCTCATGACTTCATCACTGCTCTGCCTGATGGCTACAAAACTCTCGTTGATGATGATTTGCTTAGTGGAGGGCAAAAGCAGCGCATTGCAATTGCACGGGCGCTTCTTAGGGACCCCTCAATTTTAATCCTTGATGAAGCTACCAGTGCTTTGGATGCAGAGAGCGAGTATAATGTCAAGGTAGCTACTTACAGCATTAATTTAAAATTAATAAGAAAAAGAAAAGAAAATAAAAGCCACTTATTAAATTGTACGGTCCTACTTCTTGCTCATTTGCTTCCACAATTATGTAGGGTGTTATACGTGCTGTCGGAAAAGAATTTAAGACCAAGAGAAGTGTCATAGTTATTGCGCACAGGTTAATTGAACATTCTTCCTTTGAGCTGATTTATTGCTAGTTCCAAATACTAATAAATCACTTTCTACAGGCTTTCCACAATACAAGCTGCCGATAGAATAGTGGTAATGGATGGTGGGAAGATCATTGAGGTATAATCATGTCTATCATTGGTTTGAGTCACTTTTCTGTCAATAATGGTGTCCATCCTTTTATGTTTATTTTGTTGCTTCCTTTTCCCACTATAACTCGTTTTTTAGATTAAGGGTTACAGTTATAAGACATGGAAGTTCTGAGCTGAATTTAAACGCCATACCGGAAACCCTAAGTAGGTCATTCCAAAAGGAGAAAAAGGGACTATCCAAATTGGATTGAAGGGAGTATAGTTTTGGGTACTTTGATTAAGTGGTTTGTTTTGGCTCCTTGAAGTGCTAATTTCTTAGTTTATAAGGCGTGTTGTGAATCCAAACTATTGGAAGTCCTTTGGAAGCGTGCATTCAGGCATAAAATTACCTAATTCTACGAGCCAATTAATAAATCCAACTTTTCTGTGTTTGTAAATTCAGATGGGTAGTCATATGGAGCTTCTTCGAAGAGATGGCATGTATGCACGATTAACTAGAAGACAAGCTGATGCTGTGGCTTGATAATGGAGCTTGCGGATGCTTTCCTGCCTGGATTTCCCACATGATCAAATATATATATAGGTTAAGCGGTCCTTTTTGCTTCCGACCATGCCAAGTAAAAGAATCCAACCACCTTACTCGTTTAAGCAAGGATGGGAAGTCATTGAAGGTGCCATTGTTTGGCAATGGATGGACATTATGTTAAAGATGAACCTTTATACAGATTCTACGCTCAAATTTTTTCTTCTTTCTATATTTGTATACACACAGTAGGAAAGGGACAGAACCCCAAATTTGTAACAGATCAGTGATCAGTTCTGCTAGTGGTTGAATATTTTGCAGGTCGTCATCTCCTTTTTGTTCAGTTTCCGTTCCTTAGTGTGATTACATTTACAGAAAGCTTTCATCATCAATTGGAAAAATGCAATTGCTTACTTTACAGGTGTTACATTGTTTGAAAAGGAGGAGAAGCAATTCTCGTAATTATTATTATAGTGATAGTTAATTTCCTTGTGATCTTGCCCAAAGTTAAATTGCAATATTGAAATAAAGTGAAGGTCAAAGAAGTTTCCACACACAAAGCCTACTTTCTCTTCTGATGTTCTTAGTCATCTCATTCTACATAAAACTCCCATGTGTTCTAAAATAAGTGTTTGTTTAAGTTATTTCTCTAGTTAGTGTCACTAAGTCAACAAGACTCCTTTCTTTATTTATCTCACAGTTTCTAAAAGAGTACATTCCAAAATTGGTTTAAAGAAACTTTTGTAAGGAAGTGGATCATCAATCGATTTCTAGGATTCGTCGTGTTCAGATTGCACTTATTTACCAACTTATGCGTAGATTGCACTTATTTTCCAACTTATGCGTAAATCACTTGTTCAGATTGCACTTATTTTCCAACTTAGTTATTCTTGAATCTGTCTGTAACGACCCGAGCCCGAAGCCCGGTCCGCCACGCATAGCCCACGCACTGGCCCACTAAGCATTTGGGTCAACTGGCCCACCACAAGCCACCCAAAAGTCTATGGATAGGTTGGTGCCCAGTGGTTGTGGGTAGCCACTTATAAGGCACACACAAGTCCCACATCTACCCGATTTGGGATATCACAATCTTCCCCACTTGAATCCTTGACGTCCTCGTCAAGACTCAAAAGAGGCCCAAAGGATCGGCACCCCAGGCAATGTGTTCCAACACATTTCTGGCCGGGACCCACTCTGATACCATTTAGCAAATTCAACGAAAAGTGTATTTCACGAAATACTGAAAAAGGCAAATGGAACTTATAATAAAGTAACATGCGGAATTCAAATAAAATAGACTTGACGGAAACAAAGCAAGTACCGACATTTAGTCGGGCATCACGTGTACAATAACGTTTTACAAAAATAAAGTTAATAGAAACCTATTGAGCGAAAAGGAATTCAAAGGACCTAAAGATGTACCGAGCCCGAAGCCCGGTCCGCCATGCATAACCCACGCACAGGCCCACTAAGCACCTGGGTCAGCTGGCCCACCACAAGCCACCAAAAAGTCCATGGATAGGTTGGTGCCCAGTGGTTGTGGGTAGCTACTTATAAGGCACACACAAGTCCCACATCTACCCGATGTGGGATATCACACTGTCAAACCAAAAATGCAAAGGAAGTCTTCTTCCCACCCAAACCCAAATCAACTTGTTTGAAGAAAAGGAGGAGGAAAAGGAAGAAAACAAATTGCATTTTAGGTTTAAATAGAACTTGTTTTGATATTTGTATGTTAAATAGTTTTTAGGGTTGAGTTACACATGAATTTCTTTGCAATTGGAATATGAATTTGGTGGTTTGATAGATTTTCAACTGAAATTGAACAAATCCTGGGCTTGTTCGGTTTGACCTAGTTGACCAAACACCGTAGTAACCAGCAACTCGTTTTTGCTTCAAAAAGATGGAGAAAATGATTTTTAAGCTTAAAATGAGAGGTGATACTTTAATTAGTTGTCCCCTTCACTTGTTTGTGCTCCATGTTTGATTTTTGCAACAATGGGGATGATGAGAAGTTTAGGGTTTAGAGAGTGTTGGAAAGAAATAAGAATGAAAATGTAATGTTGTGAAGTATATTGTAGGAAAGAAGGTTGGTGTATTAAAAATATTGTGGATGTATGTGTTTAGAGGTTTTGGGATCAAATAAAATCAGACCGGATCCTCTGTGCCATAAGCATGTCTCATTCCCTGTACCACAATGCAAATCCAATATTGGATTTAGAAATTCAACCGAAATCTAACATTGGATTTCCCTTGTGGTATAGGGAATGGGACAGATGATCTGGAGCCAAATAAAATAAGGGGGGAGGGGCACTTAGTAACACTAAGGTCAATAAGGTATTTTGATCAATAAATTTTTTATAATAAATGAAGGGGGTAGGTATTAGTATATCAGAGGAAGTGGGGGGTGAATAACCCCATTCCAAAAAATATCAACATAAGTTCTATCTTCTATAAGTGAGCATGCACTGATTATTTGACCTTGCAATTTGATTAACATTAGGATTACATCATTCTTGCAATATGATTGACTTAGTGCTCGATTGTTAAGAGGAGCTTATTTGGAGTGACTTTTGGCTTTTAGGTTATAATAAGTTTTAGTTGTAGTATTTGTTTCAGCTTATAAATTAAAAGCAGATAAGTGAAGTACAACACCCTTGTTGCACTGAAAATGCCATAGCCAAAAGCCGAAAAGCCTTTTTCTTGCTGGTTGAAAACACAGTAAAGACTGTACATAAATTAATTTTTTATATTTCCCAACCTGCCCTCCAAACATCTAACGTATTACTCACTGTTCCTAAATAATTTTTTATTTGACTGTGTACGCCGTTTAAAAAAAAGTTATTGATTATATTATGAATATTGATATAATGTATAATTTTTTTTAAAGCTCATGTGCAAGTTGGATCTACATTAAAGTGGGAAGAAAAAATAAATGTAAAATAATAAAAATGTTTTCCTAAGAAGAAAAATTAAAAATAAATTTTTTTTTTTGAAATGGACATAAAAGGAAAGCAGGACGATTATTTAAGAACGGAGTGAGTAATTTCCATTAAAAGTTTATTAGTAGTATTATTGTTGCTATTATTATTGTTATTAATATTATTATTAGTAGTAGTCAATCACGAGATTAATATTATTATTAGTAGTAGTATTGCTATTTTTTTACTAATTTAGAAGTTAATTACCACATCAATGACTTCACATATTTTTTCTTCCGTAAAAACAAGAACTTTCAAAATCAAGATAATTCACGCTCATCTATGCCAAATTAACCCTCTACTCGTCAAGATATAAAGATATTAATTGAGTGGAGATAAAGATGGTGGGGTATGTAAAGTTATTGAAGTTTGAAACACCATTGGAAGAGATTTTTTTGTTTGGGTCGCTTAAGGGTATTTTTGTAATAAATTTGGGTAGAAAAGGTGGGTAAGCTCACACAATAGAGTAGCATATCGGTAGCAAAGTTAGATTTTCACTTCTAATGGAGATTTTTCGGGTAGCTTAAGGAGCTCTTATTTAGCAAAAATGTAAACTGAGTAGCAAAATAAGCTACCGGTGTTTATCAACAGAGGAAGGAACATGTCGTTTCAGCCTAGGAATACTCAAAACGACATCGTTTTAAGCAGAGAGAATTCAAAAAAATAATAATATGATAACACGCTGACAGACACTGACACGCGCGCTATCAGCCACCTTCCACGTGGCAGCATCCTATTGGACTGTTAGTACTTAGTCTTTTCCCCCTTAACTATTTTTGGCCATTTTTAGCCAATTTTTTTTTTTTAGTTAAAGTACATATTTTTCTTTATAAATAGAGACTTGATTTATTTCATTTGGACATCAGATCACTTTTCTACAATTTTTTTAAGTTTCTCCCCATTTTCCTCTCTCTTCAATAAGATTTTTTAAGGCTTAATTCTCAATTTTATCACTGTATTATTGCAAAAAGTCCGTTAAGCTCGCCTTACAAATTTTTTTCACAGTTTAATAATTTTACTTTACAAAAAGTACCTCGTTAGTCACTCCATCTGGTTTGCTGGTAGCAAAGCTTAATTTTTTTTGAAAATTCGAAATTACCCTTAGTATTACCATGTGCTAGTCATGTGTTCTCTTTCCCTCACCCTCACTTCAGACCAAACACCACCCCCACCACCACCATCAAACCCATTACTCCACGTAATCAAGGTATTTTGGGAACTAAAATAAATTAGATCTAATGTTGCTGATCATGGGTTTAGTTAGAGAAATTGAAGAAACGAAGTAGACACAGTGACGGAGGAGTGGATCGGCAGGCCGGGAGTGATTCACAATCGGAGGTTATTGATTATGGATTTGGTCGGAGTTCTTGTGATATTGAACAAGGGGTTTTGTTTTTTATGCTCAGTTTAGCTACTTTCCCACCTTCTGATCTAAACCAAGTGATGGAGATTAATCAAAGTCTCTAATTAGAGCGGCTAAATTTCAAAAATCCCTAAATCAATTTCTCAATTTAAGGGTTTCAACTGAAGAACGAGAGTGAAAAGAAGACTCGAAAGGGAATTTCGGGTCCTTGCCTTTCGCTAAGATCTGGTGTGACGGGCTCCAAGCCATAATGGATGTACTATGTTCTTCTTTGGATGGGGATAAGATATGATATAGCTTCAAGGAAATGACAGAAAAATTGTTACAAGGGTAAAGAGAAATGATGTGGGTGTGTATGTGTGAGAGAGAGAGAGAGAGAGAGAGAGAGAGAGAGAGAGAGAGACGTCAAATTTACCTGTAGATCGAGAGAAAAGGGTGGTTGTATCTCGTTGGGGGTGGAAGAGATGGAGACAATGATGATGGTGGGGATGGTGGTTACTGTTTGGGGAGAGAAAAATTGGAGGAGCCAAGGCTGCTTAGTTCGCTTCCTATGGTGAGGATCCAATGAATCCTAAGGAGAGAGCTGCCCTTGGGACTCGGGATGCCTTTATTTAGTTCTGCTTTATCACCTACGGGCCGCTAAGGCTATTTCCTATCCTTCGTAACTTCGTTCTTCCATTGAGCTTGGGCAAAGATGATAGTGGTCAGAATGATTTTTTTTTCTTTCTTTAATTATTAGATTATAAAAAAATTAAATATTTTTTTCTTACTCATTGTTTAGGAGTCCACGTGCAAGACACATGTCACAATTAAAGGACATTTTAGTCTTTTCGTAGTATTCCATCCAACAAAACTAACAGCGTTCAATTTTTGAACCAAACTGACACTTTTTGTAAAGTACAGTTATTAAAGTGTAAAAAAAATTGTAGAGTCAGTTTAACGGACTTTTTGCAATAGTAGGATGACTAAATTGAGAATTAAGCTATTTTTAATATAATTATTTATTAATATAAATAAGATATAAAGATATTTAATTAATGAAGATAAAAATTGTGTGGTATGTAAAATTTTTAGAGTTTGTACCACCATTAAAAAAGATTTTTTATATAGATAGCTTATGGATAATTTAAGGATACTTTTGTGATAAATTTGGGTTAAAAAAGTTGGGAAGCTCCTCTTAAGCTCTCCACCATTGTACATGCTTTACCCTTTCTAAAAAAAGCTTAGATATTGCTTTCATGGTTGATACCCCCAACTTCTCCGTCACTGTCACTTGTCACTGTATTCAAAGTGTTCTCTACTTTTTCTCTATAAAATCTTGAATATCTGGTAGTGTTTATTTTGCCAAATCGACGATAGCGACCAAATCTTCTTCAAAAACCACAAAACCCCCAAACCAAACGCTGTCATCAACATTCCCTTTGAGATCATCTTCATCTTTTGTCCTCTAATTTCGCCATGAGCTCAAGCAAAGAATCCTCACTTCTCTCTTTAAACCCTCCGACAGAGACACCCACCAGATCGCCGTCAACAATCTTCAAAACATCATCCAAACCCTCTCGCCCGACGGCGTCTCAATGCTCCTCAATTGCCTCTACGACTCCACTGATGGCCCTAAACCCGCCGTCAAGAAGGAATCTGTAAAATTTAATTTGCAATGACAATTTGTTTCTTTTTAATGAGTAAAAAGGTATTTATATAATGTATTGATTACAAGAAATGTACTAAAAGTCAGCTATAGACATATAAACAAATAAATACAAGATCTCTTAATTATGGTAGGAATCCAATTGGTACTGAGATTCTTCCGAATGTGTACGAAGATGGCATCCATCAGAATCTCTCCGCCTCCTATCTCTCCTCTGTTCGACACACCCCAATTCCACCACAACCCAATTGACAAAAATCATAACCCGCATTGTCAAGAGGCTCAAGGACCAAGATTTAGGCGGTCGAGACGCCATTAGGCAGCTGTCGTTGCAGTATTTCAAGGGAGGTTCAAGCTGGGACAACAATGTGTACGGTGAAGATGTGGTATCTCAGTTTGTGAAGGTGTTGTTTGAGGCCACAATGATCAGAACAAAAGAGGTTCAAGCTGGGACAACAATGTGTACGGTGAAGATGGTGGAATTTATAATTTTTATTTTGACAAAAACATTACTATACATATTTATGATATTTGAAAAATAAATAGAATGATACATTTTTCTTTAAACCTGCTCAGAACTTCATAAAAAAATAGTTAGAAAAATAAATATGGTTATATTATATCATTACTTAACATACATTTAAGTAAACATGTATATTAGGGGCTTAGAGCTTCTCCAATACAATTATCTATCTAGTAAAAAAATTTAGACACGTAGGAAAGATAAATTTTTTTTAAAAAAAATCTTCTCCAATGCAAATCTCTACCGTTAATTTTAATTTTAATTTTTTACCATCAATCAGTTACAGTAAGAGTAATTTTTTTTATATAATTAATTATAAAACAATGTCAGGTCTGAAAGATGACTCTCTATCTTTTAAATTGTTTGACACATATGAAAGAGGTCTTCTTGTTTAAGCATGTCACATATAAAAAACTAGATAATATCATTAGAGATGTTCTTATAATATATTAATTTTGAATCAGCCATTTTTTGTTTTTTTAACAAATAGTCACAAGTAGCTTATAACAAATTGTAAGTTGCTTCTAAACAACTGTAACAAACAATCAATCAATCAGTCATAAGTCATAAGTCAATCAACCACCAGCCTAAGCCATCCGTCATAATCAGCCGCGACAAACGAGCCTTCAGGCTACCACACAACATGTGTAGCAGTATACTGCAATGAGATACCAATCTTCAACGAGACACTAATGCAAGTGAAAAACAATATACAATACAAATGAGTGTTGCTAAATAACGCCTTTCATTTTTATTGAATATCACCTTTTTTACGGACCAAATTATTAGATTAATTTTCATTTATTTTTATTTTTTAATAAAATTTGCATCAGTCTCTCTTTTTGCAACAATCATTTTCTTTCTCTCTTTGAAAATCTACCGATCTAATTCTCTCTATTCTGACCATGATGCTAACCACGATGAAGGGGTTAAGGAGATGATTATTTTACGATAATTGCTGATCTCTCTCTTTTTAATTTTTTGAAATATTTTTTTAATTGTTAATTTTTTTTAAAAATAAAACATATATTTTGAAAAATAATGGGGTGCCAACTAGACCGGACGTCCCTTATAAAGGACTTCCACCTGAACGGGGCGGCACTCCTATGTGAGTGATGACCAGTTCGGCCGTCACCCCTTTTTCCTCAAAATTTTTTTTTTCTAAAAAAAAAAGCCAAATCAGTTCTCTTAATATACAAAAAGAAAATGAATTTAAATAAAATTTAAAAAAATGGATGGGAGTTGTGTGTAATTTTTTTTAATGAGTGGGGGCAATTTAATAATTTTAAGGGTTACTTCCATCATTCCATCATTGGTCCCTAAAGTTTGAACTTGTACACCAATAGTCCCCAATCTTAGTTTTGTCTCATCACAGACTAAAGTAGGTCATTTTCGCACACCAATAGTCCTTGAGACGGACGACGTTAACCCAAGGTCCGTTAAGTGAGCATGTGCGCAGCACATGATCATTTTTAAGGGTAATATGGGAAAAAGAGGATTGATCCGTTAAATAACTTTCAAATGAGGGAGTTTGTATAATATCATCAAAACAAGGGGCTATATGAAACATTACCAAATAGAGGAGACCTCCTTGTCTGTCTGTTATTCTTCTTCTCCGGCACTCCTATCTTGAAGACGTTGGATACTACTCCTGTGACGAACTCAGCAGTTGATGTAAACATGAATTTAACTCAAGGAAAATTTTGTTTTCTCCAATGGAATTCACCCTCCCAAGACCCTCAACCTTTAGTGCAGGCAGCTGCAACCCTAAACCCTAATCTAATTACCCACGGCGAGCGATGCAAAGTAGCCGAGAAAGTAATCACCATATGTGTCTTAAAGTTGAGTCTCTGCAATCCAGAGAGAGGGGGGGGAGAGATAGATAGATAGATAAAGAGAAAAGGAGAGAGAGAAGAGAGAACGAAGATCGGTGGCGAGGATTGTAGATTTGATGGTGGGGATGTTAGATCTGACAGCTACGGTGGAAGAATTTGGTCGCAGTGATGGAAGATCAAGGTTTAGAATGGTACTGAGGATTCATCTGAATTTGGTTTTGACAATCCAGATCTTGGACCCTTTTTGCTTAAGCAGGCTAGCGATTTGATCTCTTTTGGGGATAATCCTCGTAAAGCACTTGAATTAGTTCTTCGAGCAACAAAATCATTTGAGAAATGTGCTAATAGTAAGCCTAGTTTAAATGTTGTCATGTGTTTACATATTACTATTGCCGGAGAAGAAGAAGAGACCGGCAAGGAGGTCTCTTCTGTTTGGTAATGTTTCATTTAGCCCCATGTTTTTATGATATTACGTAAACCCCCTCATTTGAAAGCTGTTTAACTGATCAATCCTCTTTTTCCATTTTACCCTTAAAAATGATCATGTGCTGTACACATGCTCACTTAACGGACCAACACCGTCCGTCTCACGGACTATTGTGTGCGAAAATGACCTACTTTGGTCTGTAATGAGACAAGTCTAAAATTGGGGACTATTGGTGTACAAATCCAAACCTTAGGGACCAATGATGGAATTATCCCTAATTTTAATTTAGGCAAGTAAAATTCGGGATGGGGGGTTGGGTATTTAGCGGCTATTAGTGATTTATTCTCGAGTATTTACTACTACATCCTTCGATTTTAGAAAACATGCATACTCTTCCCCTGTAATTATTTGCTATATCGTGTACTATATTGGTGAAGATGGCCTAGGCCTACGTGATTACGTCTGCCCAGTTGCGACTCAATATTGCCCTCCGCGGCTCCGCCTCTCCTGAAATTCCTCATCAATCCTTTCGCTAGCGCTACCTCAACCCCCGGCCACCGCCTCAACCCGTTTGCCAACGTAATTACATCATCATTCCGAACCTCTCCGATGATTGAGCAATCGTAAAAAAAAAAACCCTAAAATTACAACGCGATATCGACGGACAGGAGTCATTTTGATATGGACTACCGCTACGCGAGACCTCCGCCACCTCAACCGTCGTCCATGGCCGATCCTCATCACCTCCAACAACCACCACGACAACCAGTTCCTCCACCTGGCCCCTGGTTTTCCGGCCAGTTCCAGTACCATCCCTCGCAGCACTCTCCGTCGCCTCCACCTCAGTGGCCGCCTCCTCCTCCTCCACAACACTCTGATCACCTCCCTCCCCTTCCTTACCATGCGCCTCCTCCTCCTCCGCCTCCGTACGCCGCCAACCCTTTGCAGCAGCATAGTCACCCATTCTCGCTCCCACCGCGAGCTCCCGTGCCGCCCCCTCATTCTCAATTCCCTCAGTCGTATCCTCCTGGAAATCAGGTTAACCTAATTACCAGATAGTTTCCAATTTGAATCTAGGCTCTATGGTTGGATTATAGTATTTTACTATCATTTTTTTTAGGGTTTTGGACTCCAACTGTTTCACGGACTATGTTGATTTACCGGTACCCGTCAGTTAGTTCCCGGAAACGAGAAAATGAGTCCACTCTAAAACATTCTTCTGCAAGTGAACAAAAGTTCAAATCCTCCCAAACTATTCTCCCACTTTTGTCTATAATTACCTATTTTTCGAAGCTATTCTTTTTCTATTGTTTTACCGTAGTGATTTGCTTTGATTAAAATATTCTCAAGCCATTTTTCAATGTTTTAGCTGAACATCAGAGAATAGAGTAATCTTACATTAAAATGATCTCCATTTTCCACATTAAAGGAGCCTTGGTTAATGTTCTCGTATTTTCAAGTAGACATAAATTTGAATGAAAGAATAGATTTACTGTTTAGTGTTGTCCATTGCTCATTTCTGTTGCACAATATAATTGACTGAATGCTTTGTTGTTCCTTTTTCATTTCTACTTAATTTTCTCATATTTTCAACTCAACTCAGCCGTTGTCAATATTACTTGGGGTCAGCTACATGAATCTTTTTATGCTATTCAGTTCAATCGAATGCAAGGTCATCTTCCTCATAACCTCAAGTGAAAATAAGATTGAATGAAAACTTAAATGTACAGTATAATGTTGCCCATTGCTCATTTCTGTTGCATAATAGCAGACTGAATTTTGATGAAGTCAATGAAGCTACTAGTACTAACATATACTTAATTCTTACTTTTGAGGAGTCCCTGTATGAAAGGTCAAACATTCAAAGCATACATAAGTAACATGACTACCGGTCGAAGTAACCATTATGACAACTTTTTGTTGTGCAGCCAACTTCTTATTTCATATATGAGGGGTAAACTTAGACCATTATGTCCTATGCTTAATTTTGAAAGAGTCTTGAACAACATATAGAAAAAAGTAGAATTCTTTGAATGGAATGGAGGGAATACATAGTAATTCATTATGTGGTGGGGGAAGAAGTATTTTCTTTGTTGCTTAATGTTTCTAGTTCTAAATCACAAATAGGTGTGGTCTTTTAATAATATATTCTCCCTCCGTCACAAAAAAGAGTCCTACTTTGTTAGTAGAACTTCTTAATAAATTTTTTCACTGCCATATATACCCTGGGACTGGTAAAATTTTTCATTTCTTCATATGATGCGTAAGATCAACAGTCAACACCATGTTTTTGGAAAGTAAGGATAAATCTAGAAGAACAATGGAAATTTATACATGAATTTGTAAAATGTGACTTTTTCTGGGACAAACTAAAATGGAATTAAGGCTCTTTTTATGGAAGAAGTCAGTAGTGGCTTCTTCTGGGCGCCTAATGTGGAAGGGATGCTAATGCCACTTTTTTTTCTTTTTTTTTTCCCCCTAGATTATGTTTTTCACATACCTTGCACCATGTTGTGGAGAATGTTTGAGCTGCACATAAGCTGAATTTGGTTTCCTAATGATTGTAGGACTGGAGTAATCAGAGCTGGGGTCATCAAGGCTGGGATTATTCAGGTTAGTTTAGATGGGTGATTCTCTCCTGGAAAATCATTGTCGTCTAAGACTCGTTTGTTGGAATGCATAAAAGTCCTTCTGCTTCTTCTTCTGCTTGTGGATATATTTTATTATATATAGGTATCTACTTTGAAAGATCTGTTACTCAGTGGTCAATTGGTGTAACTCAAAACCAAGTTAGCAAATTTGACTTTATTTATTTGTGAATTTATTCAGATATAGATTACGCAGCACCTCCAGCAAATCCCACTTTTATTGAGCCATGAAGGAGGCCTATATATGCTCCATAAGCGCATATGGTCTTGCTTAAATAATCTATTTGCATATTTTAGTATGTTTACTATCTTGCATTACTGTCTCCTTGGATAATAGTATTCCATTTTGTGATATATGTTTCCCCTAAGGCACTCAAGAATATACTTAAATTTACTTGTGCTAGATGATTTATGTATTGTATCAGTGTATTGTGGTGGGCTTTGGTTGAAAAGTGGAGCGTTGATGATATTACCCTTCACTTTTTGTTCTAAATTGTTGTTGGGTTCCTATCACCATTTGTTGGAAAGTTTATTTAAATGATTACAAGGAGCTTCATAGATTTTGGCTTAGAAAATTTCCTGTTCTTTTTCTTTTTGGTGGTGCAGTTGGGCGGGGGGGTGTAATGGAAGAGCATCAGTTAAAAAGAAGCTATGCGCTGCTAAGAGGATAGTACGACACAGCATACATATTTAATTGAATATACTATGTGCATTATAAAGGATGATCTTTACTCAGCTGATGATATTTTTGGGAGATATGTACTCTGACTTCCAGTATCTAACCTTCAGCTTAAAAGGACTAATCATTTCTTGAAGGTTTATTTTAATTATAAAGAAAGTAGTAACTTTAAGCAAATTTTGCACTTTGTAATATGAATGGCCCGATTGAGTATCAGACCTAGGCAGAGCTAAATGGTGGTAAAGTATCCATGTAGCCCAACCCAACTTGTTGGTGAGAGGCTTAGTTGAGCTTTCGAGATTGTGCCACTAAGGCTGAACTTCCATTATTGTTGCAGATTTCCACTATGCTTACACCCACAAACCTATTTATTGCAATGTGAAAGAGAACGTTTTTGTTCCCTGTCCCCAGTAGACTGTTAGACTATTAACGCCTTTTGTTATGAGGAAATTTTTGGTATTAACCAAACAGGAATTTTGGAAAGAGAAGCCAAGAAGAAGAAGAAGAAGAAGAAGAAAGCTGATGATGGCCTTCCAGTAATCTGGGTAATGTTACTGTGGTTGACCTTCACTTTAGGTAGAGGGGGTATTTTGATGTTCAATGTAGACACCAATCTCTGCTTGCCTCCTCTATGCATTACCATGGAAGTTTAAAAGAAAGATTATATGTAAATTGGATGGGAACTTTCAGTCTACTAAACAGCTATCTTGTAGAGATAACAAAATAGAGAAAGAAGAGCTCATATGGGCCTCTTTTCTGACATCTGCATAGATGACACTCAATTTGGATGGAGTGGATATTTTGTAAGCATCTATTGCTTTGCTACCTCTATATATAATATGGAAGTTTAAAAGAGAACAATGTTGTGAAATTTTGAAGGGGTTACTTTTTGTATATTCCACAAAAATAGAAATTATGCTTTGATTACTTTTGACTTTGCCGACTGAAGAAATATCTTGACTTCATGCTTGGGAGAGTTCATTTCTTTACGGATGATGATCCTGGCTCTGCTTCTTCTGGTGTTAGCCGTATTGTCTTTAAGTGACTATACTGATGTTTTCCTCAATTTCTGAAGCAGTGCACAACAAGGAAGATGATTGGGCTGCCAAGGCCAAGGCATGGGCAGCTGGTAAAGCTGTAACGGAAACTCAGCCTCCGCAGTCACAGTTTACACCAGTTGGCAGACCAGAAGAGCTCAATCATTATCATGATCAATATTTACAGAATATGGATCCACATTATGCAGATGTTCAACAGCAGTCGCTTCCTACATCGAACTATCAACAGTATCCACCTACGGTTGCACCTACACATAGGACCCCTGTAGCTCATATGCAGGAGGCATCATCATTCAGCTCTGGATATGTTTCAGATGGACATTTACCTTATTCTGCTAGAGATGGGACTTCAGCTGGAGATTCAGCTGTTGCATTTCCTCATCAAGAAACTTCACCTACAAGTTTATCGGTTCACCGGCAGGAGGTACCTTCTAGTTATTCTTCTGTTGCAGGTAACCATTATACTGGAATCTTTGATTTAGCATGTGAAGCTTGTGCTCTAACAACTGTTTCCGCATAACTTGGCTTCACTATTTCTTTCCCCTTAAATTTGTAGATCAATTAGCTATTATGTTATCTCGAACCATTGCCTCCTAAACCCTCTCCATTCCACCTCTTATAAAAGGTTGTAGACCCTATAGTGACAGCACCCTGTTAATTCCCTTTACACCCACATAGCCCCCTAGCCAAATAAAGCGTTTGGGATGACCATAGCAAGTGTCCTTGAACTTGGAATACCTTTGAAGGTGGATCCTCACCTTTTCTAGCTCTTGGGGTTTTAGCCTTTGTTGAGAAGTAAATACCGATCTTACATTGTTCATGATCTGCATGCCTCTAGCATCTTACATAGATGTTAAATATTGGTGCATAGGTTCTATATCACCAGCAGAGGGGTTAGAGGATATAGCTATTTTGGGGGAGATATTTCATTCTCTGGTGTTCATCCCATTTTTGGTCTTGAATTCTAAAATCAGTTCAGGCGTCGTTTACACTATAATTGTTTCTGTCTTATGTTATGGGTGAGACCCCTCCAGCATTTTTTTGTTTTTGTTTTTCACTTTTAAAAGACAAAGAAAAGAAGTGCAAAGGTTCTCTCCATGTGTTGTAAGCCCCATGTTGATACACCTCTCCCAGAACCCACCAATTCCAAGAAACATTGGTTGCATCCAGGTTGCAATTGCTTAGTTAGTTTAAGTTAATCCTTGCTGTGCGGAGTTAGTGAGTCCTGCGATTTTCTGTAATATTCATATTTGAGGCACTTGTATTATCAGCTCAAAGTTCATCTTCAGCATTTTTCACCCTGTTGTGTAGTACTTCCATGTCTCCATTGTCACGTATATTTGAATGGTATTTATTCCCTCCATCACAAAATGAGTGACCCCTTTTGATTTCTTAAGAAAACTAAGGAAGTTGACTTTTAAGCAGTTTTAGTAGCACATATACATAGGTGGCAAAGTTGAATTTAGTAACTTCATTAAAAATTTGATACTCATTATGGGGTAAATTTTTTTTCAAAAAGGGATGCTCACTTTGGGACAGAGGGAGTAATAAAGATTGTCCTAATTGATTACTGTGTGCCAGTGTGTCTATCAATGCACCCTTTAACTTTTCACCGCCTACTATCGTGGTGAAGTTGGTCAAACCTTCTATGAAATGTCTAAAAGTGGTAGTATTATATCATAATTTGCTGCTATAAAGTAATTATGAATAAGGGGTTCAATAGTGACTAAGCAATTGCAAAGCTGCACATTAAATTGCATGTAAGGTGAATAATCTTGAAATTACTGCTGGATTATCAAACCTTTGTCAGCCGGGTGGCTCCAAGAAATCATTTGCATGGCATAAAAAACCTAGTCAAGTTTAAGGGGATTGCCACTGTTCATTCCAGCTAAATGACCGTTGATTTGATGACCCAGTCCACCCTTGAGATGAACCAACTAGTACTTAATGAACTTTGAAGAAGGGCTGAACAGTCTTCAGGGCGGAAAGGAACCAGCCACTACATGCCCTTATATAGGGCTGGTCTGGTTCACCGAATTGGTGAATTTACGCACGCATGTGTGTGTGTGTGTGAATGAAGGGTACTTCCTATGATATGATCAAATATATTTTTCTTTTCTCGCAGTGATTAACTTGATCATAACTGCATTCATAATTATTTGAACTTCTATGTAATCCTTTCAAGACAAACACACACACCCACACACACATATATGTGTGTGTGTGTGTGTACATATATAACCTTTCCCGGTTGTATTTTTTGCTTTCCATTTTCGGGTTGAGGGGGAGGGGATGTGAGGGGACAGGATTGGATGGAGCGTAAAGAGAGAAGAGTGGAGGCTTATTCTTCTTATAACCAATTTGATCAGAGACATGGTCAAGTAGTTGTTAGTTATCGCCCCACAGAATCATTCTTCGCGTGTGAAGCAGCAACGATACATTTACGGATACCAGGAGCTGGAGGGGGAAGGGGAGACATATAAAGCCAGGGCTCAATTTCTCCTATACCATGTGTGTTCCATGCACATTGTCTGAAGTAATTGCAATAATTGGAATTGTGCCGCGCATACAATGATTTTAGTGCGTTGCCCACTAATTTTGGGGACATATCAAAATGAACCACAGAAACTCTATCGTGAGGAGATAAGTTACCTCCTTGAAAAACAATCATTTTCCATTTGAACGGGCCTATGTTGTTTTGCTCCTTGATTTTCATTATCAATTTAAATCTTATCTGATATCGGGATTCTTCAGTGTAATTTGTGTGGTCTTGGAATCACAAAGAAATTAGAAATCCTATATTTCTCTTATCAAGAAGTTTTTGCATAAAGGCAAGCCTTCTCTGCATAGAACCTGAAAATATAATTGTGAAGAGAATGATAAAGTTTGAATTCAGCAGAAATTTTAGCCGTTTGACTTCTCATTCAAATGGTAGGTAAAGGAGAGGGAGGGGAGCAGAACGGGAAGTTCTATCAGTCGTTGCATATGCCTTTTGCCTCGGCTCCACAACACCAAGTGTCACCAATGTCTAACATTGGTAGACCAGTTTCGATGGAACAACCTCATTATGCATATGGAAACCAATCTGAGCCTGCAACTGATCTTAGTGATCAGCCTTTAGATTTTGCTCCCAGGTTTAGTCGTGACCATGATCCGCTAGTACAATCCAGTTATACTAACGAGTCCGGGGTTCCTTTGAGAGGCATGGACGGTGCTCCAGTTATGCTTTCGAATTATGCATGGACTCCGCCTGCTGCACCTGCGGGTGTTTATCCCTCAATGCCACAGGTTTAATTTGTGATTTTGAACTTTCCTGCATTTTTATGGTGTTGATGTATGTGTGCTAATTTGATTGTACTTTTGACAGGTTGATCCTTCTGTGGCCATTCCTTCTCCCATCCCTGCTCATTCGGCTACCTTATATGGAAGGATGCCTGGACCAAGCTTCCAGCCAACAATGCCATCTGCGAGTCCAACCTTTCCCATTGGGACAGGAAATGTATATCATACAACAGCTGCTTTTCCTGGTGAGACATATGGGGCTTCTGGTGTTCCCCAACACCCTAAAAAGGTACCCAGGGTCTTACTATGGCATTACTGCTTAACACAGTAACATTGCAAGTTCGTGACTCATGTATGTGATATTGTCAACAATTTCAGGCTTCATTGCCAAACTGGCTTAGGGAGGAGGTTATTAAGAAAAAAGCAGTCATAGGGAGTTCTGCTCCAGAGTTTTCCAAGGAGGACACTAAATCGAATGAAGATGAAGGCATTTATAACTCTCTTGGAAAGGGAGATCAGGCAGATAGCAAAAGCGTAGAGTCTTCAAGGTCAATGGAAGAAGAGGATGATGATGAGGTTTGTTCCCCTCTTGATGATTCATTTATGTTTTTTTTCTGTTGATGTTCATGTAGCCAATTATATACGTGAACTTGTTCATGTGGTGTTTGTAGATTATTTTTTCATCCAAACTTTTTTGGGGTCTGACTGTTAGTTTATTGTTATTATTTTTATTTTAGGATTATGTGGAAGCAGCTAGAACCGCAGCAATAAATCAGGAAATTAAGCGTGTTTTAACTGAAGTTCTTCTGAAGGTAGCAGCTAGAGAAGAGTTGATTTATCTCTTATAATGCTTTGTTGTGGGTCCTACGATGTTCTGATTGCGTTTCTTGAACAGGTTACTGATGAACTTTTTGATGAGATTGCAACAAAAGTCGTGAACGAAGACGATCTTAGTGTTGAAGGTACTCATTGTTTCTTGTATATATTCATTCTTGATTTTTGTGGCTAGTTGTTTAAGTTCTACAATACTACCTTCTCATCAACCCTCCTAGCTTAATGAATGTTGTATCTTATGCGGCAGTTGAACATAACATTGTCGCTTCAAATCATACAATATCACCGCCTACCCCAGGAGTTCCAACTCCCAAGGCTTCTGCAAAGGTACTGATCCCAGCGAAATCGGAAGAAACTGAGTTGGATGATGTTAATGGAAAGTCTACCTCCAGCTCTGCTGGAGATGTATTGGGGCTTGGTAATTATGCCTCTGATGATGATGAAGATGAAGAAATTCATAATGATGCTGTGCCAAGTTCCAAAGGAAGTATTGTGCATCAGCAACTAGCTAGTAATAAGCTTTCAGAAGCAAAGAAGGCGGTGGAGAATGGCAGTTTACAAGCAGATACTAATGAACATGCTAAAAATGTTCTGAATGAGGAGAGTGATCCCCACACAATCAGCCCAACTGGGGCCGCTGTTAATCACACTGCTTTAGATAATGAGTTGAGTCATAATTGGGCTGCTAAAGAGCCAGAACATGTCGATCTTCAATCTAGATATTCTTCCAAGGCAGAGTATGTAGCTGCAGAGGATAAGATCGATGATTCTAATAGTGGAAAAGAGCTAGATGGCTCTGAAGTTTCCAATTCAAAGGATATCGAGAAGGTTGTTGGTAGAACTAAACTGCCAAATGAGAATTTAAATATCAAGAAGTTAGTAACAGATGATTCTGAAGGTAGGACAACCAGAAATGGGTCAGAAAAGCGATACAAGAGCAACAGTAAAAGAAGTTCTGCTGGTAAAGAATTCGTTACGGAGGTCGAGAGTGTTATGGATAGAACATCTAGGAAGGGAGTTGAGAATAGTAGGAGCCAAGAAGAGAGGCATGTAACAGTGCAAAGGAAGGATGACCAAAATGGTTCAAAAGAGAAAATGAAAGAGCGTGGTGTTAACTCTGGGGAAAAAGCGAAGGATTCAGATTCAAGGAAAAGATCTCATGTTGATGTTAGGGAGGACAAAAAAGAGACAGAAAGAGATAGAAGAACCAATACTAAAGAAGATAATGACAGAAAAAGAGAAAGATCAAAGGACGAGAAGGGAGAACGATTGAGACACAAACTTGCTAGTGACTCGAGCAGACACAAGAGGCGGCGTTCTTCTTCAATTGGCAGTAGGGGTAGGAGCAGCAAGGACAACTCAACTGTTAGTCATGCGAATGATTCAAGTGATGAATCTTCAGACGACTCGAGAAGGTTCAATTTCAGTGATAAATGTACTATTTTCTCTCTCGCTTTCCAGTATTTAGTTCCTTATATATTCATTTCTACGCTGCAGGAAGGTCCATTCTAAACGACGTAACTCATCACCGTCACCTGTCCGGTCAAGGAGAAGGTACTCAATTTCTTTTCGGATATTTCTTTCTGTTTTCCTGAGATATCTGTCGTAAGATTTTTTTGTCAGTTCCTTGGGGTATTTAACATTTCTTTTCTCATTAGATAGGAGTGGGGGGTAGTTGGTTGGTGATGGGAAGTCTGGTTAATAAATGGATGTCCTGCTGGGCATTTAAATAAACCAGTTGATAGCATGATATGAATATGAATGCTGAAACAAAAATCTCTTGACAAAGTGAAATGAGAATCAAGCCAAAAAAATCCCTTGAAACCTTCCACTTTGTGTTTTACTGGGCTTTGTTTTCATACGTATATTTATGTTTTCTGGTTCTTATTAAATCATTGGATAAAAAAGTCTGAAAAATAATTATAACAAAAAGGGTGCAAAGTAGACGTGTGTTCAGTACAACTTCCGTGCAAAAATAATGGATTATTTGGTTCTTACTTCAATGGCGATTATGTGGTATTCAGTTGCTTTATCCTCTTACTTGATGATTAATATTTGCACATATTGTTAAGTTGGATATTTGATTGGTAAAAAGTATTTCAAATATTTTTGTTCTTGTTAACTTCCTGTGTTTATATATATTGCCAATTTGCTCTATTCTGCTCTTCTGTTAACTTCTTCAGGTTTGTTTGTTTGTTTTTGTATTGTTTTGTTTTTTCCCGTCTTCTTGTTAAACACTTCTGTTGGTTTTTCTAATTGCAGTGGCCTAAGGCACTCTCTTAATGTATAAATTTAACCTATCATTGTCAGTCTTAGGTGGAAAAGGTGGTGTATTGTGATCCTTCTGCACTTCATTGCATATACTAACTTCTTAAAATCTGTTTCTTGGTATATATCAACTCAACAAGCCTTGTCCGTTCTACCTTTGGTTTGCATCATGACTTCTTTTTTACTACAAGTAGTTTTGCATGTATTAGAGCTAAATCACTAATTGTCTGAGTTGGCATCACATCACTCAATTCACATAAACGGTGTGGAGACACCGATTGAGGTTTGTGATTAATTTAGTTTTGATCGACCTTGCTCTTGAAAGTCTATCAACTTTGCCTTGAAATGGTGGTGGAATGTTAGATTATCTGTTATTCTATGCAGAGGAAACAAAAGGCAAACAAATGATCATAAATTTTTTGCAAAATGCATTGTGCTTGTGTAACATTGTATGCATTGTGTAAGTGGCTCAAGGTATCGTCTTGCATGGCTCATTTCACAACCTGAAGGTTGAACCTCTGCAGCTGGGGATGCTCATCATTTCTATTCTCAAGCTTGTTTCTTGCAAGTTTTTCTTGTTTGTTATATTTAGTGTTACTTGTTAGCTTAAAAAAGAAAAGGACATGTTGTCAGATACTTATAGTTCTATTAGGTTCGTATGTTGGTTCCCGTTCCATCACATTTGAAGAGTTTCTTTTTTTGATGTCTTTCTAAAATTAAGCTTACAACTTTTATGTTATTCTAACCTTAACCCTCATCTTTCAGAAAATTTAGTTAAATACTCACTTTTAAGGAACTGTTTTGCTAAATAATGGTTTGCTTTAGGAAATGGACTCTCATAATGAAACTGAGAGAGTATTTGATTGCTGCTTCATTCCAATAACCTGGCAAATCTGTTATGTAACCTGGCTTTTGGAGAAATAGTCTATCCGTTAGGAAAATTAAGTCAATTGAATTGGAACTCGCCATAACTGAGCTTTCTCCTCGCAGTTCATCTGGATTCTTTTTCTTAAAATTCTGTGTTCTGAGTTGCAACATCGTTGTGGTGCATATGCAGGACAAATTTTCGAGTCAAAATTTATGATACCGTATTGGTACTTATTATTGGTATGCAGGAAGGCTAGTTATATCAGCTGCTTTTTTCTGCCTGGCAGATACATGTTCTGCCAATATATGTATGTCCATCATTTCTGGGCACACTCTTATGAAGGCTTTCAATTCTTTTGGATCATAGGGTTGGGAGTTAAAGTCTTTGGCATTGTGCCAGACCTCGATAAAAGTGGACAAAAATACATTAACCAACTGGCATGGTGTGCGCTTACACAGCACCATCAATGGGGTTGATAACGTGCCACTATAATGGGTTTTGCTGATGTAGGATCTTTTAAGCCTTTGAAAAATGAATCTGGAAAACCAGTAAAGCCCTTGAGATTTGGAGAACTTCCTGTATTTTTGGCTTCTGAATGGAGGGAACCACAAAATAGAAAAGAAAAAAAACTCTGAATATATCTTGTGAATTGCAAATAATAGTACATGTGGTACTTATCATAGGCTGAAGGATGGAATTTAAAGGAATTTTATTATATTGATGGGTTTGAAGGAATTTCATCATAGTAATGGAAAATATATTTAATTTGGTTGCCGATTAAACAAAAAAGAATGGAAAGCTTGATACTAGACAATATATATATATATATATATATATATATATATATAACGACTATTAATCAATAACTAATAAAAATAGATTATCCAACGATTTAAGTTTAAACTCCACATTGTAACTTGCTATTAAGAATCTAAATAAATAAGTTTTAAACAACTGAACTAAACCCCCCAAAAAAGCCAAGCAACTATAGGTAATAAACTCAATTTCAAGTTTTGAAAGCTTGATACTAGATATTTTGAAAGCTTGATATTAACCCAAAGCAAAAACAAAATTAAGAGAAAGAAAATAGATCAAAACAGAAAATAATCACAAGTAAGTAAACTTTTAAGCTTACCAAACTATTAAATTCATACTTTTTTGAAAATAAGTTTCCAGGATGTAATATTTTCTTCCTTCAATTTTGTCATCACTCTTCAACATATATGGACTCTATTATTACTATCAATACGGATTTTCTTTTACCGGAGGATCAGGGAATTGGATGATGGACCACTAATTAAATTTGGGTTTAAAAGGGAGGTAATGGGAATTGATGATTTTCATATTGTATTGTATGATACGCTAAGTGTATTGTACGATACAAAGCCCATTGTGATACAGTCATGCGATACGTAGCATGATACGTATCTAAATAGGCGATTTTCGTATTGTATACGATACTAACAACTATTGCCATTAACCTGTGGGCTTATAAATTGCTCTCTTCATATTCACTTTATGCCACTGCCCTGTTCTGGTTTTAATGTTAGTTATCGACTTCTTGTAAAGTTTTAAATGGGACATATGTGCTGCACATCATAGGCCTCGGACTGGAAATTTATGCTTGATTCATTGTTAAAGTGGCAAAAAAGCTATTCTCCGCTGCACCCCTGAAATTTTTTATTACCTGTAATTTTCTTTCATTAATTTTTCCATCCTAGGGAGTCTTGCAGGGAGCAATTTATTTTTCTCCTAAGCTCCTGATGGCAGATGATGCCGCTGGTAAACTGCAAAGTGCATGATCTTACGTCTTAACACATGTACATTGCATTGAAATGTTTGGAGCTATTGCCCTTGTGACCAAGATGCAGATTAAATCTTTTCCCCCACCCCTGGCCCCCGCCCCCCGCCCCCGGCGGCAGTGACTTGTAGCAGATGTTTATGCTTTTAGTATGATTTATGCGTAAGCAAAAATGCCTCATTTGGTGGTAGTAACCCTAAACTTCGTCTATAATCTATATATGCAAATATAGATGCAATTTTGTTAGTCAGAAGCAGAAAAGTTTATGCTAACAGACCAGTTCTTATAGAAAATAGAAGGCTGAGCTTACCTCTCCCAAATTGTATACTCAACTCTCACTGGCTTAGCATGGGATGTTTTCATTTCTAGACATGTTTCGCGGTCTCCACATAGCAAGCATTCTCAGCGCAGGCATTCTCCCTACTCTTCTCTTGAGAGCTCCAGGTATGTTAATGTGTCGTCTGCATTATTAAGATTGTGTAATGTTTATGGCACATGCCTATCTGTCATCATAACAATAAAAATGCAGGTGATAGCGTCGGGTCCAATATCCTGATCTCATTTATTTTTAGTTTACATACCGATCACTTTTTCCTGCAGGAAAAGGAGGTCAAGATCGAGGTCGCCTGTTCGTCGGCGCAAGTGATTGGATATGGTTATGCCAAGGTGAAACTGAAGAGCATTGGGGCGGAGCTAGACGTTCAAGGATGTTGTTTGCAGCGAGAGTGGATGGATTTCGGATAGATGTAAACCTTCAGTGCAGATTATGATGCAGAGGGAGTACGTAGTTGATGCTTTTATAATGGGTCCGGACCGTTCACCAACATTTGGGTGAATGTCTGTAAATTCTATGTGAATCCAGGCCTGAGCATTTCTTAGCCTTTGTATTGGTAGTGACATTTATCGTGCCTGCAATGAAGCCACTTTGTGCTGATTCTTGCTTCTCGTTGATTTTTGTCGTGAAGGAAAATCCTTAGTGGTATTCTGGTGCTGTAATAGATTGATTTGCTCCCTGTTCTGAAATGAATGAGCAACAGAAGGCCCATTTTATTATTTTTCATAAGAGTTGAAATTATAGGTGATGCACATCATAAATTGGGCATACCCCTCGTTTTTGTACTGAATTAGTCTTGCAAGGATTTGATATTTATTTTAACGAATGGGGTGAGATACTGAGATTTTCTATGGTTGCTTGAAAAAGTAGAAAGTGTCCCAAAGACTAAAATCAGGCTCTGAATGATGATGGTCTTGCTTTGGTGAGAGCAGAATGGCGGAAACTGTTTCTAACAAATTGACCTCGAAATAAATAAATGGAGGAAAGATCGAGTTAAGTTGTTGAATGTTACCCAGACTTGTACAAGTGAAATTGAGCCACACTGACCTGGCAGGAAACTAGATGCGATGAGAATCTTAATCCATGATGTGATTCTCAGGCCAAAAGTGTGCGTATCAGCTCCGCCAGCAAAGTTTTATCCCAAGTTCGCGGACAGAAGAATAGTGGCGTGCGAAAGATGATACAATTCAATTACGTTGTCGCGATATTTGAGCAAGCCCAGTTTGTAGTTGCTGTGAAAGTCAAGTTGAAATCACACTTTGGAAGGTTGATATTTCTCAGTATCACAATTTACTTGGTCAAATTCAAATCTCCTCCTTATGAAACCATAGGCATAGGCATACATTACCAGTTTATGAATACACATATTATCACAAACATCAAAAATACCATTTAAAATTTAACAAAGAGTAACAAGATTGAAAAATCAAAACTTTGCTCTTGCAGTTCCATTTAACCACACTGGCATTACCTAAATTCAGCCCACGATACGATTTATTTAAAGAAACTACTAGTAGTGTGTATAAGTGATTGTGGCCCAACTGATACTCATTAGTTTACAGCAAATAAAATGGGCAAAATTCGGGCCGGTCCTCTTTAGACAATTTTCAATCGCTAAAGTCTACTATAATTATTTTTAACCGAAAAATAATATTTTTTTTGCGAAATGTCATCTATGTCCTTTAAAAATACGGAACAGTGCATGCTATCCATCGCAAAAATAAAAAAACGATGCACCGCAACACAACACGATGCACATAAAAACACTGGAAGGCACGCTGTGCATCGCAAAACAAAGACGATTCACAAATTATCTTTTTCACTTGCGATGCACCAAAAATTGTGCATCGCACTAGAAAAAAAACCCTCTTAACTACAAAAACAGACTAAACACGTACCCAGATGCATCGGCTTCCCACTCCAAAAACAAAAAGAAACATTGGGCAATTCAAAAAACTTAAAACATTATGCGATTTAAAAAACAAACAACATCAAGAAACATCAAACGATTTGAAAAAAACAAACAAAGATATCTTTGAAACCAGAATATAGCACCAGAACAAGGAAAACACAAAAACACGAAGTTGAAGAAGTTTCAGGTACGTAATACATTTTAGAGATGTACTTCCTGAATAGATCTATATACATTTGCATAAAAATTCTGTTTTTGATGCATCGCAATGCATTATTTAAAAAAAATGGTGTCGGGATACTAAAAAATGTTGCATCGCGTTCAATGAACAATGAAAATAGTGTTTGTAGGGTTTAAAATTTTGTGCATCGTGATGCATCATTTCTGTGCATCGGGTACACGATGCATTAATTTTACACCATGTTTTACTTCTTTTTGTAATTCTTCAATTATGTGACCATAACCACAATATACATGTTATACAACTGCTATGACTAAAAATCCTGCTAGGATTGTATACAAATCAAATATACAGAGCCTCATATGTCAAATTAAAAATATCAAATTCAGGGATGAACATAAAACAACACTAAAGAAAATACCTTTTTGGTACATCATAAGGATAATTGCTGATGATGTTGTCCGCGATCATTGTAAGAAAGACGATTCAATAATAAGGACTATTGCCAAATTTTATGACAAGGGGCAACAGTGTTTCCAGTTTGGGAGGAAAATGATGAAGCTTCAACAAATAGATGCAAAGTTCATATTCGGCATAAACAATGGAGAGAAGAATATAAACATATCGTTTTACAAATTGGATCGCACCGATTTCCTCCAAAGGTACTTCTCGAAAAAAAATGTCAACAGAATCAAAGAACATAAGATTGAAGCCAAAGTTATTTTTTTATAGAATTAAGAAAATGATAGAAAGTTCGGATCAAGTAGATATCGAATGCGTCGCTGGCTTGACGACCATGCTTGTTCTCGCGACCTTGCTAATTGCAATCAAAACATCCTATATACCGTGGGCCTACACACGTCTTGTGTCTGATTTGAACACAATATCAATGTACAACTGGTCAAAACATGTCATTGATTTGTTGTTGGAAAGCTTGGAAACTACATCTGATGACCACTTAGAGAGATGCATGATGCTACTGCCGGTAACTTTAAGTTCATCTGATATTATTATAAGCAATTATTGTGTATGATGCATGTTGATTTTATCATATTGAATTCCTCTATGCAATATTGGTTGTGCAAGAAAGTAAGGTTGTGCAACCGACTCGCAATACTTATATCCCAAGGTTTGTGAAATGAGATTTGAGGGCAATGTCAAGCGTATCGGATGAATCCAATTTTGTAAGCATCATGACAAATCATGTGAGTGGATGCACAAAAATGGTTCATTAGTATTATATTACAAATATCAATATTACACTTGTGATGCACAACTTGTACTAAAAGAAATACTATTTTTAAACCTTATTTTCGATGTACAATTTTTAAACACTGTTTTTAAATTTTTTTTTTCTGGGTTTTGCAGAAGTTTGATGTTCTCAACATAACAACAAATGATGAAAAAGAACTGCTTTGGGCAAAGAGAAACAATGACATGGAAATTCTTGGTAAGATCTTTGTGGATGATCAATAAGATGCTACAGCTGTACCCAGGGGATCACCAAATAAGATGAGTGGGGTAACTGATACGGTTGCAAGTGAATATGTGACTCAAACACAAGAAAGAAATCAACCAGAAGATGTGAGTCAAACAATTAAGCAAGCTACAATTAAAAAATTAAAAAAAATCAGGAGGTCAGAAAGGACTAAGCTGAATACAAGGAAAAAAAAGTGCAAGAGTTCAATGGAACGACAATAGTTATTGATTAGATATGTTCCTTAGTAATTAAACTTTTTAGATATATTTGTGGTGTAATACTTTCTAGTATTATTTGAATACATGTAAATATTTGAATACATTTTCTGATGTTTTAATACTAATTAATAATTAATTTCATTGTAATTTTATGGATGTGTGTTGATTACATTGTGCAATATCTTTTTTTTAAACATTAAACTTACAATACACAAAACAGTTCAACAAAAAGTGTCGAAATAATATTATCTCCTCTGAATTTCAGCAACAACATGACAACGGTTTGGTTTGTTGAATCCACTGATTTCGATTTCAAAATGAATTCGATATTGAGCTGTTTTGGTATTATTTTTTAATTTTCTTCAAGTTGATATGAATGAGAATTTAGTAGGAAATCGCAATGGAGATAAATACAGGATTGAAAGGAGTAAATCAAAGAATTCGCACAACTAAAAATATGTGATAGATTGTTACATAGGCAGTTTGAGAACAAATCATAAATTCACAGTTATTACATTTAACGATACACAAAATAACCCTCTTCACGATGCACAAATTATTATAAAATAATACTGTTATAAATGACGATGCACAAAATTATACTTGACGATGCACATTTCTTACACAAAATTATACTGAAAAATAGTACTATTATACTTGACGATGCACAACACTATACTTGACGATGTACATTTCTTAACACACAATCACAAATTACATTGACAATGCACCTTTTATACTTAACGATGCACATTTCTTAACACAAAATCACAGATTACATTGATGATGCACATTTCACACACATGACGATGCAAAAAATACACTTAAAAATGCCATATGTTGATACTGGGGCAGTTTTGGAACAAATAACTAATTTATCACTTAAAAGAGACTTAAGCGATGAAAACAAATATAGTGAATTTAAGCAATTAAAAATTTCACAATAGGTACCTACCCGCAAATTTTCCTTAAAGAAACTAGTAGTATTGTACATAAGCAGTGTTCTAAAAATCTCTAGGCGGGCGCTAGGCGCCAGAGCCGGGCCTAGCGCTTAGGGGCCTAGTTGGGGCCTATGCGAAATTTAAAAATCGAGGCATAATTACACTATAGGTCTATACCATACTTGCTACAATAATATTAATAACTAAATATAACCAAATAAACTAAAAGTAATTGTCACATTACAAGATTAAAAGTTAAAAGTTAAAAATTAAAATTTAATTCAATAATCAATATATGCTGCAACAATAGTAAATAACTAAATATGAACAAATAAACTAAAATAACGATCATATTACAAGATTAATAGTAAAAAATTAAAACCAAATTCAATAGTATCATTCCAAACTCCAAAGTTTGAACTTTAAAACAAAATAACAATATTACAACATATAAAGTATGAAAAACAAATTTACTTAACTTAGATTTTTCTATTTTTAAATAAAATAACAATACTACAATATATAAAGTGTAAAAAACAAACTTACTTAACTTAGATTTTTCTATTTTTTTAACCCAAAATGATGCTATTTTTTAGAAAAATTTTTTTAAAAATGTTAGGCGGCTAGTTGGCTAGGCGGACGCCTAGGTAGTAATTTTTTTGGGTACGATTTTTTATTTGATTTGGCCGATGCCTTTTTAAACAGAGTCTATAAGTGATTGTGGCCCAACTGATACTCATTAGTTTACTGCAAATAGAATGGACATCGATTTAGTGGATAAGATTTGTTACAGGTTCGAATCTCGGTTAGGAAAGAGAAAAGATTTATTTGTCATTTCTAAAATATCAGTTTCATATTGACCTTACTATGAGTTTTTAGAAAAATATCTGACCCTACAAACTTTTACTTTAATTTCTTTAAGGCCTCCGTTGGTACACAAAAATAAAATTGATTTTACGAAATTAATTTTATAGAATTAATTAATAACGTTTGGTGGTACAAAAATTATATTTGGAATATGAATAGATTACTAAAATCCTTGAATTGATTACTAAAATTTAAGGAATTACAATCCTAATGAAAAATGTAAGATTTTGATTCCTAATAGTTGAAATCTATGTAAAAGAACGATAATATCCTTCTATTAAGTCAAGCATTTACTTTATATTTATAATTTCATTTGATTTCAACTACTTTACGACCTTTCATTTTTACTCCTCTTCGTTGTCGTTGTCTTTGAGCTCTTCATAAGGCTATTCATACTCTTTCCATATAATTTAATTTGTTAATAATAGTTTATAATTTTATGATTGTAATGTTAATTTTTACGTTTGAATTAGCATGTTTTAAATTGATTAATCTTACAAGATTATTGGGATTAAATACACCATAAGAATTTTATTTAAAGAATTGATATGCTTTGCATAACAATTACGCAAAATAGAATGACAATAGTAATTACTTGGAACTGTATAGGAGAATAAAATAGTAATTATTGTAAATAAGAAATTACACGTACTTTTCTCTAATTATTTTCAATATTTAAACTATTTTTATTTGAACTCGTTTTATTATAACAATAGTTTTTTTTATTTAATAAATTTTTCTTACTTTATTGGTGTTGAATAATTTAAATCTTTCACAAAAATTGAAAAAGATCGAAGAGCTTGTTATTTTGTGGAACACTAATAACGTTAATATCTAATTTTTATCATGAAAGTCATCAACAAGTACTTGTATATATTGGGTAATGTTGTCAATTACCTTAATTTTATCTTTATATTCTAAATTATTTTGTTTCTTACCAAACAATATAATAGAAAATTGTATTACGTTAGTAATTACATTCCTTATGATAGCAAACACTTTTAAAAAATTATTTTTATATTTATTTTTGTAAAATTTCATTATCAGTAATTAATTCTACAAAATTAATTCCATTTTCATGTACTAATTAAGGCCTAAGTTCTTAGTGGTGTCGGTCAAATCAATTGAGTTTGATACTTTTTCGATCTTTCATTAAAAATGATATCTAGACAATTGAGTTAAGTGAAATGCCGAAAAAGAATGGAAAATTACTGGCCGGTTACTTTAAATTTTTTTTATTCTTTTCATTTCATAATTTTTTTCTTAACTGCAAAAAAATACTTTTATAAAATTATTTCTGAAATATCTTCTCTTTCCCTCCTCTCTTTTTTCCACTCTTTGCCCGTGCCCCACCTCCTCTCTACCCCCCACCCCCACGCCACCTTCTTTTCCTCTTCCCCTTCACCCACTTCATTTCTCTCCCAGCTCACCTCCTCCCGCTCTACCGCGCACACACATACATATTCTATTTTCTTTTCTTTTTTTCTTCTTTTCTACTTTTTCGCTTCATTTATCTCTCAGACAATCTTTTCATCTTCTACTTCAAAATTTGCCACATACACAAACTCAACCAAAAGAAAAAAATAAACCATTAAATTACTATTTATCCTCCCTTACGGCTTATGATGCCGAGCTATTAACATACTAGAGAGAGATTGAATCTTTTAATTCGAATTGAGAAGAAAACAAATTTAATCCGAGAAAGTGACACTGCATTCCGATACTCAATTGTTGTATCTCAAATTTAATCTCGATGTCCAATTTTTGCATCCTAATGCCCAAATTAATCCGAGAAAGTGGCACTGCATCCCGATGCCTAATTTTTGCATCCTAGTGCCCAAATTAATCTGAAAAAGTAGCACTGCATCCTAATACCCAATTGTTGCATCTCAAATTAAATTCTGATGCTCAATTTTTGTATCCCAATACCTAAATTAATCTAAGAAAGTGACACTGCATCCCGATGCCCAATTGTTGCATCTTAAATTTAATCTCGATACTCAATTTTTGCATCTCGATGCCCAAATTAATCTAAGAAAGTGGCACTGTATCCCGATACCCATTTGTTGCATCTCAAATTTAATCCTGATGCCCAATTATTGCATCCTGATGCCTTGGAATGCCTGATGCGCGCGTATTTTGATTTCATTAAGGGTATTGTTGTCTTTTTGACAAAAAATGTCTTTTCCAGATTTAAAAATAAAATGGTGGACTGAAATAAATTGAAATGTTGAAAAAGAGATTGGTCTGTAATTCACCCAAAAAAGAATAGATAACATTTATTTTAGAAAACCTCAAAATGTAGAGGACATTTATTTTAGGACCAAGAAAGTAGGGAGAATATTTTTGCCCTAATATAGAGTAACTAGAACAGACTATAGTATAGACAATTGCAACTCTAACAAAAAAAATATATTAAAAATGTTAAGTTTACAACTACTTCTATAATTTTGGTAACAACTTTATCTTAAAGTCAAAATACATGTGAGGTGCATTTACATTTTTAAAACATAGTTGTTACCATAATTGTATAACTAGTTGTAAACTTAACAATATTAATTTATAGGTGTCAAGCATTGTAAAACCTATTAGTTTTGACTTGTTTATCCTCCCACTTAAAAATATTGCTATCTAAGCAAGCTTGACTTTTGGTTAGAAGCTTGGGAGTTACTTCGAGAAACTCCAACCCCGCACCCGACACCCCACCCACTTATCATAGTACGTAACAACGAAACTAATACTAATGTCATCTCTACTAAGAGCCTGTTTGTTCTTGCGTTTTGGCCAAAATGCAGGGTTAAAACACAATTTATTCCTTAACTTTATGTTTCAATGCTGCGGTAGAAAACACTGCGTTTTCAAAACGCAGCTGCGTTTTAAAACGCTGGAATTCCTAGCTTTTTTCCAAAACGCAGATTTTAAAACGCAGTAGGGAACAAAAAGTAGCGTTTTGACATAATATTTCAAACGCATTTATAAAGAAAAAATCCGCGTTTTAAATAATCTACTTTTTAAAAACGCTGCACTTTTAAAACACTGCATTTTCAAAATGCTACACCAAACAAGCTCTAACTTAGGTACTAAATATGAATCTGAACAATATAGTATTCAGATGTTCGTTTTCACTTACCAAGGTACTTACTTGCTTTATAACAGAAATCATGTTTTCACGATAATTTGTTATCTACTTAGACCGTTTGTTTATGATTTAAGATCTAATTTAAGAACTTTTTTTTTTTCTTTCTTCGTTCCACAAATTTTTTTTTATTATATTTTTTTCAATCATTATAAAAATTAAATTTTAAATCAAGCTCCTAAATAACTACTGTATTTTGATAGAACCGCCAAAAGTCAAATTAGCCCTTTGACATATTTCAACTCTAGTCTAGAAAGAGAAAACGTGAAACTGGTTCCTGCCCTGATGGTGACGCTTGTCCGACGTCAAACATCACATGTATCGTCTCCCTTCACGCCGCCGCTGGTGGTGGAGTTGTACTGATGGAGGTGGTGGCTTTTCCACTCCCTTCCCCCACCCACCTTTCTGTTAAAGTTCTTATATTTCACACTCTTTCTCTTCCCATCTCAATTTTCTCAATAACAATCCTCATTTCATCAACCACAATGCCAATGATCAAATCCTATCCCCATTTGTCCTACAACAAGAAGGTAAAATTTCCAAACATCTTCACAAGTTTTTTCTTGGGTTTGTTTTGTTCGGCAAATTGGTTCGTTTCGGACCAGCTTGCAATCACCTCGACTTAATCCACCTCCCCGCTAATTTGAAATGTTCTTTTGTTTTCCCATTTACAGGGATTGGAAGTTGGTTTATGGATGGTTTGGTTATGTGGGTTTCTGTTAATTGCACTTTCCTTCTATGCTACTACTCGAATGTTGCCTTCTTCCTTTCAAGATCAGATCAGAAAGTCCAAATTATTTGACCCTGGTTTGACTGATATGGGGACTCCCACAATTACAATCTTTACAGCGCCTAGCCCCTTTACTGGCTCAGTTGGGACTAGGCAAAGTTTAGCTGTTCGATCATGGCTTGGTTTATCCCCAAATATCGATGTTGCTCTTTTCAGCCAAGACCCTTCTGTTTTCTCTTTTGCTAGCGGTTTTGGCTCCAGGGTTTCTGTTGAACCCAATATCGATTTTTCGTAAGTCCTTTTTTTGATTTATTCTTGAATTTTCGCCCGCTAACAATGTATTTTGGGCTTCATTCGTTTATAGTGATTTCGCTATGTTCCATTTGATCCTACATATGTTCGAAGTGAATGCCCTTTGTAAAGTTAGATAGGATAATTTCATTTATGAAATTGTTCAAGATGTTCTGTTAATCAATTTAAGATCTACTTGAGAACATTTGTTTCCCTATTAATTATGAATATCAGAAACAATTATTGGTTCACAAAGGTGACAATGACTTTATGAATTTGCTTTTATTAGAAACCTGAAAAGAATTTTTGCTATTTTATTTTAGGTTCTTAGGTACCCCATTCTTCCATTCAATGATTGCAAGATCGCAGGCGTCCATGTCCGATATATCTGTTCTGATCGATCCTGAAACCATTCTCTTACCAGACTTCATTTCTTCTTTGAATTATGCTTTCAAACTCGATCATGATTGGGTCCTCCTCGCTTCATCACGAAATGTTTCGTATTACCCCTTTCACTTGGATATAGATGGGAAACATTGGCTAGCAAATGAGGGCAAAAAGGTCAAAATCAGAAAGGTATGAAAGAGAATGTACAGATTTGGTATAAATAGCTGATGGAACTTCGATTAAATTTCTACTCTCTCTTGCATCAGTTGCAGGCATTTCTCGCTGACACGTGGCGGTGGGACCATTGTGAAGAGAGGATGCTTATGGCGTGGAACAACTGCGATCTTCCTTTACATAGCGGAGTCCTTCCTCCTTTCTTGTATGGAAAGGGTCTACACAACCGTTGGCTCATTAATGAAGCCTTGTCATCGGACTTTAGGTTCGTATTCGATGCCACTTTGACCATTTCGAGTTTCTATCTTAATGGTCTTGACAGTGGATCCCATCATGAAAGTTGGGAGAATGTTGGGAATTCCCATTTAGGAGCGCTATACGGATCATTGTACTTTTACGAGACTAATTACTCTAACGTGGTCAAACTTTTCAAGTGCAATGGTCAATATCTTTTTGTGAATACAGTTGAAAGCATTGTTTACCGATTGGGACAGGGAGTACTTCAATCAAGGCAATATAAGAAAGCTTTGGATTGTTTTGATGTTATTAAGTCACTAGATGGAACTAAATCCTGCACTGTGAAGGACCAGTTAAAAGTGTCTACACCATTATCTCTTCCATTTTCTTTAAAAGTCCTCCTTTCAGCTCGTGCTGACCAAAACAAGACAATTGTACTGGCAGTTGCTGGATTTAGTTACAAGGACATGCTAATGAGTTGGGTCTGCAGACTACGCCACCTCCTCATCTCCAATTTTGTGGTGTGTGCTCTTGACCATGAGATGCATGATTTCTGTGTCTTACAGGTGCCTCTCTCTCTCTCTCTCTCTCACACACACACACACACACACACACACACACACAACCCCAGGTGAACGGATGTGAGACAAAAGAATGTGTTTACAGGGTGTGCCAGTCTTTAAGGATTCAGTTGCGCCTACGAATGTTAGCTTTGATGACTGCCACTTCGGAACAAAATGCTTTCAGAGGATAACCAAAGTGAAGTCTAGAGTGGTTCTTCAGATTTTGAAGTTGGGTTACAATGTACTCTTGAGCGACGTTGATGTTTATTGGTTCAAGAATCCGCTGCCACTGCTTACAACTTTTGGCCCCGCTGTTCTCGTGGCACAGTCAGATGAGTTCAACATTACAGGTGCTTATTCCAGGAATTCACTTTTTATTTTTATTTTATTTTATTTATAAATTCCTTTTAAAAATCTTTATATATCCAGTTCTGAAAGGGAAGACCCCATTTTGCTGTTCCATGGTGGTATGCAGACCAAACCCTAACCTGTTTGTGCTTGGTACTTCTTGTCATCTTGCCTGTAGGACCCATAAACTTGCCGCGACGGTTGAATTCTGGGTTTTACTATGCTCACTCAGACGGTTCAACAATTGCTGGTTTGGAGAAGGTAGTTAGGCACGCAGCCGCCTCAAATCTTTCAGAGCAGCCGAGCTTCTACGACACACTATGTGGGGAAGGTGGGTCGCTCCGTGTGGCTGACAATAAATGTTTGGAACCTGAAACTAATCTGACTGTCCATTTCTTGGACAGAAACCACTTTCCAAATGGGGCATACCAAGGCCTGTGGGAAGAAAGAGATGTCAAAGCCGCTTGCAAGAAAAGAGACTGCTTTGTCATTCATAATAATTGGATTAACGGGCGGCGGAGGAAGTTGGAACGCCAAGTGTTGTCAGGCTTATGGGAATATGATATTAACACAAGAATGTGTTTGCAGAGTTGGCAAAAGACCAACGTGCAAAGTTACTTTTGAAAGATGTTTGATGCCATCTTATCCTGTTTTTCATGAAGACACATTGGTTTTCACGTTCAGAGAAGAATACAATGGGATGAATCCAATGACAATCTTGGATTTATCGCCAGCATGATGCGAGGACTAGAGCCGGCCGTGAAAAACAAAAAAGGAATGTCAAAAGGAAAGAAGTGGTTATATTGAAATGCCACAACCTAATCGAAGATTGTAATGCTAAAACCTCCTGACTGGAGGTTTGATGCTCACGATGCTGAAGAGGTTTGTTCATATGCTAGGGTTCTTGCGTTATGTGGATAAAGAATCAAGAAGAAAGAAGGAGTTGAAAGATGTTTTCACTTCGATCAATATGAGCATTCAATTGAAGGATATAACGGTGCGGATAGTACATGCAGGTGGCCGGGAAGAGCTCTACCAGAATCCCATTTCCGTGTCTGAACTAATGAAGAAAAATCCTGGGATGTGCGTGGCTCGGCCCGAGGTCTTCAAAGATCCCCATGATTGTATCTTATCACCTGAAGAAAAACTCTTACCTGGGCAAAAGTACTTTATAATCCCTTGTACAACCGTAAAGAAACTGAAGAGAAAGCACTCAAAACCAAAAGAACCTGCTGAAGAGAAAGAGGGAATGCTAAGTTTAAAATCCGTTTTAGATGTAAGCGAAGACTTCTCAGCGGAATCTGTTTGTTCTGCCAATGATTTCTGTGTTTCGAAAGAAAGTTGGTCAAAATGTTTGGTCAAGAAATGTCGTAGAGGGAATAAGCCGTTTGTGCCCCCAATTCAGAGGCCAAAAATGTGGAGGGCATTAGAATGGGAGCCTAGTCTAGAGTCTGTACAAGAGGTGTCTCCGTGAACTTGTCCTTTTAATCATCTGGTATGTTGACCCTTTTATGCAGTTGAACAACTTTTGGATTCTAAATTATAAGCTGCAAAGAATATGTTCGCAATAAATTAATGTCTGTGTATTCTTTTTCTGTTTCAAGAAAATAATATATATATTTTAAATTGTGTAGAAAATTATTTAAAATAATTGTTGCGTATCTGTTTAGAGGACCCTGGTCGTAACTAGTGACCAAAGGCACGATTAAGCCAACTATGGTGTAGCTTTTGAAACCTGGCATTTTATTAGAATTTTCTGGTAGCTCAGTTTGAAAAGTTAGCTTGCAATTTGAGTGTTTCATGCGAGAAATTGGCTTTGTGTGAATGAAATTGGCTTATGCACGTTGACATATAACCAGTCATTCAATCAACAATGGCTTTTAGAAGTAGAATATGTGAATGAAATTTATTTCTCAGTTACAACATAAAGATTTCCGGTTGGAGGAAATCAAGCTATGTAAATGTAATATACTCGTGGGCATAAATGGAAGTAAACATTCTAGAAATCACGTCAAAAGAATAAAGGAGATGGGTGATTTTTGAATACTCAAATGCATTTAGGCAGTTTGACAGTCTAATCTTCAAAATGTACACTCACAGTATGCGTGCCAAGATTTTGGTCAAGATCCATGTGTAGAAGACAGAAAAAGAAGCACCAACTGGGATAGTCACTACCCAAGAAGTCACGATCTCCCTCACTGTCTCTGCTCTTACGCTGTTAAGTCCTCGAGCAAACCCTACTCCCATGACTGCACCCACCAGAGTATGAGTTGCGGAGATGGGTAGTCCAAGTTTCGATGCAAAGAGTACAACAGAGGCAGCAGCAAATTCAGCTGCGAATCCTCTAGTGGGTGTTAGTTCTGTAATTTTCTTCCCAATTGTAGCGATCACTCTATACCCCCACATTGTAAGCCCTGCAACAATCCCAAACCCTCCCCAGGCTAGAACATCCATGGGAATTATGATTTCGCCCCCGGTTGCACCGCCCTGAAGAATAGACAATGCTCCAGCCAGTGGACCTATCGCGTTGGAGACGTCGTTTCCACCATGGGCAAATGACATGAAGCAAGCGGATAGAACTTGCATGTAGCCAAACACACCGTACACTATCTCCAGCTGGGTGCCTGTAGGGCCTGCGATATCCGATAGAAACCCGATGTCTTTGTTGGGTGTAGTGTCTTCCTTTGACTCATGTTGTGTTGAATTGGATTTCTCGAGGAGGTGACCGAGTTGTTTCCGTATGATTCGGTCAACTAAGAATGCACCGACGGCCCCACAGGCTAAGGCTTGGGCAAGAGCTAAAGGAAATGTGTTACTGAGAGGGAAGGATGCAAAAGAAATCCCAGTGACACCCACAAAGACGGCAATTGGCGCAGCAGCAGCTGCTGCTTGTCCTGGGTTTGGGGCACTGTAAACAAACTAGATATTGTAAAACGGGTTAGAATTACATATTACAATAGCGACACTTAATATCACCAACTAGAGTCTGGACTAAGCTAGGCTTGTTCGTAGCTTGCTTAACTCAAACTCGGGAAGTAAATGAGATGAACTTGAGTATAATTTCAAGCTAGATGAAATAAGTGAACTAGCTCAACCTGACTCGAATGAGCTGGATCGGTGTTTAATACTATAAAAGAAATTATTCGTATCTCATATTTTCTACAGTATATTATTCTACCACATGGCTCGACCTGAGCTTAAGCATGGGTTGGTTAGCTGAAGCCACGCTCAGGCTGGGCCCACGCTCCTCTGAGATTTTATATCAGCCGAACCTAAGATCTAAAAGTCGACTAAGCTTGCTCATTAATTGCATATTGCTAATCACGACAGTTATGGTTTATATGCACGGGATGTAAGATCACGAGTTTATTGTTCAACTCCAGTTTAATATGACATACCCTGCGGATGCATTTGTAGACAAGAAAAGAGACTGCTGCTCCCATCACAGGTGAGATAACCCAAGATGAAGTCACCCTTGCCAGTGAGCTCCAGAAAACAGCACCAGTTCCTCCATATACAAGACCAAAACCAACCATGGATCCTACAATACAGTGTGTCGTGGAGACAGGCAACCCATAAAACGATGCAACCTGAATATCATGTCAACAAATGATCAAGTCAAAATCTACGATTTGGGTCAATAGAAAGTCAAAGTGCCAGCATTAGATCACATTTAAAATGTTACACAATTAGACCACGCCAAAGAGGTCAAGTTGCTTCTAGGAAGAAATCTTTTCTGATAGACTATTTCATGGTCATAACCTAAACATAGATAAGTGGGATAAACACAAGTCTAGGTAAACAATTTCCTTGATCGATAATTAGTTGGGAAATTGTAGCTGATCCTTGTAGGTGTTAACAGTAAAGCTTTGTTAGCAACAAATAATCTGTCTCCTTGTGTCGAAAACATGAAACTGAAAGCTGCAGAAAAAAAGACATACAAGGTTTGACTTCCAACGTATGCTCTATGCAGTGGAACCTCATCCTGGCATTGTAGTGTGGATTCCAATCTACGCATGCGTGCACTTAACAGATATTTCAAGTGGTTATCGGTATTCATGACCATTACAGAGAACATGCATCCTCAATAAATTCACAAAAAAGAGGCATCCTAAAGTCACATTTTCCATGTTGAACTCTCCAGAAAAAAGAGGTAAAGCACTCCAGCCGGTCTAAGACATCTAGTACATCGTGGAAACAATGTTAATCCCTACGACTTACTGAAGTAGTTTTGTTCTAGGTACGAATATTTGCTAGTACTAGGATTTATTCATTGATCAGAATAGTCTGAATAAGAAGATCGTGCATAAGCATTCCAAAGAAAGAATCTTTACATCAACTACCATATCTCTAATGTACAATGTTTAATATCCATAGAGAAATCCTTGCTATTAACTCCCCCTTTGTCTACACGAAGTGAATTATATGTTTAGAAAAGTACATCAGACAAAACAGAGAGGAGGCGGCCTACTTAGATAGTGAACATTCCTTCTACGTATCTAAGTTCATTACTAATGACTGGTAATCTCAGATTAATGCAAAAACATTTACCTAATCCCGCCCACAATTAGTGACCCGTCAAAATTGTAACGGAGGCTGTAACTCCCTAAGGGTGTATATGCACATCGCTTATATTTGAAATTTGATGCATAAATTTCCATTATCATGAGAAGTTGAGAACTGTTAGCTTCAGATTTTTTTAGGGACTGCCAGGATATCCTAAAAAGGAAAGGACCGTGACATGTGACTTAAGGCATGCTAGTTAGCGTGACAGTGGTGTTTATGGGTTAGCAAAAACCAAATAAATTTACCATTACGTATTTCTGACATGCCATGATGTTTTTTTTTTTTGCTCAACCTATGAAGTCAGAGCCCTCTCCTAATCTTCATGTAAAATAAATTCTCATGAAGACGGGTTTACAGATCCTAAGCAAATTTTAAACTTTCCTAAAATCAAAAATGATTTTATAGAGAAGAGAGAATGGGGGATCAGATAGAAGATAACAGGCAATAGCTGATTAATCCATGATCAATATTGATTCATTTAGTGATATCAACATAATTCATTAAAAGCAAAGATCAATATATGCTAATGAAGAAAAGTTAGCAATGATGAAAGGAATGACTTAATTTCTCATTCACTGAATATGGGTATTTATACACAAGGTAAGGATCAATTAGGATCTCGAATTAAGCTACAATCTTCCTAATTAAGGTATCTATAATCAGTTACACGTTTCCTAAATTAAGGAATACACAATTACTATTCTATAATCAAATCATCCACTAATTATGCTATAATCAAATCACCCACTAATTATGCAACTGAATCTCCAACACTCCCTCAAGTTGGTGAATACAGATTCGTATTCCCAGCTTGCTAATGTTGTCATGAAACGCGTTGCTACTAAGTCCTTTTGTCAATACATCCGCCAACTGAAATTGTGTAGTCACATAAGGCATACAAATTAATCCACTATCCAGCTTTTCTTTGATGAAGTGCCTGTCTATCTCAATATGCTTTGTCCTGTCATGTTGTACTGGATTATGAGCAATACTTATAGCTGATTTGTTGTCACAAAATAATTTCATTGGCTTTCCCAACTTGACCTTCAAGTCCTACAGGATAATCTTTACCCATAGTAGCTCACATAATCCATTTGCCATGGCTCTAAATTCTGCTTCAGCACTCGATCTTGCCACTACACTCTGTTTTTTACTCCTCCATGTAACTAAATTTCCTCCTAGGAATGTATAGTATCCAGTAGTGGATTTTCTATCAACTTGGGAGCCAGCAAAATCCGCATCCGTATACACACAAATATCAACTTCCGGGTTCTGTGTTTTTGTAAACATTAATCCTCTTCCGGTGTGAGCCTTTAAGTAGTGTAGGATACGATATATAACTTGTAAATGGACTTCCCTGGGGTTATGCATGAATTGACTAACAACACTTACTGCATATGCTATATCTGGTCTAGTATGTAGATTAATCTCCCTACCAATCTTTGATAGGCTTCTCTTTCCACCCTTTTGCTCTCACTTGCTTCTCCTAACTTGTGATTCTGTTCAATTGGTGTAGCTGCTGGTTTGCTGTTTGCCATACCTGTTTCCTTCAGCAAATCATTAATGTATTTCTGCTGTGAGATAAAGATCCCCCTTTTCGATCGTGCTAACTCAATGCCAAGAAAATACTTAAGTCTTCCTAGCTTCTTAATTTCAAATTCTGCAGTTAACCGAAGCTTTAGGGACCTTTTTTTCTTGGTCATCATTTCCTGTTACTATAATGTCATCCACATATACCAAGAGGGACTGTTACCCCCGAATCTATGTGTTTAACAAAGAGTGTATGGTCCTCTTGACTCTGCTTATATCCGCTGTTTATCATCACCTCAGAAAGTCTTCCAAACCAGGCACGAGGTGATTGTTTCAAACCGTATAATGCCTTTTTCAATCTGCAAACTTTGTCCTTCTCATTGCAGTGGTAACCAGGTGGAATACTCATATAAATCTCTTCTTTGAGCTCTCCATGAAGAAAAGCATTCTTCACATCAAATTGCCTCCAGTTCCCAGTCAAACTGTACAACCAAAGATATTAGGATTCTGACTGTATTCATTTTTGCTACGGGGGAAAACGTCTCCTGGTAGTCTACTCTATAGGTTTGAGTATACCTTTTCGCTACCAATCGTGCTTTATATCTTTCTAATGTCCCATCTGCCTTGAACTTGACTGTGAAGACCCACTTGCAGCCTACAGGTTTCTTCCCATTAGGTAAATCCACCAATTCCCATGTGTTGTTTCGCTCTAATGCATCCATTTCTACTTTCATAGCGAGCTTCCATTCCTCCTTTGATAAGGCCTCTGATAAAGTCTTGGGAATCTGGACAGGTTGTAGGTTGGAAATAAAGGTTTTATGAGAACTTCTGAAAAGATACAAAGTTGGAGAGAGGATACAAAGGCCTTTTAGTGCACTCACGGGTTCCCTTTCTTAATGCTATAGGTAGGTCACATTCAGGATCTTGATAATGAGATAAGGGGAAGCTAGCTTCTGGTTCAGTTTGGAGGTCATTTTCTGGTTCAATTTAGAGATCATTTTCAGATTGAGGTTGTCGTGGTGTGGTGGAGATTGTTGGGTGTGGTGGTGTGTGCAACTCAACTATTGGTGTTTCATTTCCAAAATCTGGATTACCTGACTAATCTTGCTGTGGAGATTGGTCTGGTACTCTTTTTCTTGCATACACTTTCTCAAATAGGTGTTTGTCAAATATCTGAGCCGACCTTTCATCCTTCTCATTAAGAGGTGATGTGAGAAAAGTTTCTGCTGATTTTGAAACAGGGAATTGGGGTTCAAATGATGAGAATTCAAGGAGAAGATTCTCAGATGACTCCCCCTGAACATTAGACTTTGAGAAATAGGGTTCACTTTCAGAAAGGTTACATCGCAGAGATATAGAATTTCCTTGTAGGTGGGTGAAAACACTTATAACCCCTTTTGGTGGAAGGGTAGCCTATGAAAATGCACTTGAGAGCTCTAGGATCTAACTTCCCCCTTTGGTGTTCATGAATGTGTACAAAAGAAATACAACCGAAGATTCTGGGATTTAAGGTGAAATTGGCTCTAATATTAGGATAGAAGAGCCAAGAGGTCTAAGGGACTTTTGGACCCGAGAACTTTGGAAGGAAGTCTATTGATGACATAAGTTGAAGTAAGTACAGCTTCACCCCAATATGATTTAGGGACATTATTCTGAAACAAAAGTGCCCGAGTAGCTTCAAGGAGATGTCGATTTTTTCTTTCTGCCACCCCATTTTGTGGGGGTAGAGACACAAGAAGATTCATGCTCAATCCCTTCTTTTTGGAGATATGTGCTGAGGAACTGGTTAAAATAATCCTTTGCATTATCAGACCTTAGATGCTTAATTTTTGTGCCAAATTGATTTTTCACCATTTCATGATAAATTTGAAATGTTCGACATACTTCAGTTTTGCTTTTTAGTAAATACACCCAAGACACCCTAGTGCAATCATCAATAAATGTCACAAACCATCTTGCCCCGGATATATTAGGGATAGTTGACGGCCCCCACACATCACTATGAATAAGGTAAAATGGAGAAGAAGCTCTTTTATTTATAACTGGGAAGGACACTCGAGTATGTTTGGCATACTCACAAACATCACAATGAAGGGACTGAATATTTAGTCCCCGACACAAAGCCGGAACATTATTTTTAAAGTTGCAAAAGACACATGACCCAAACGTTTATGATGCAACCAAAGTGCATCCTTATTTGATGAAGAAAGAAAGGAAATAGGTGCATGGGGCTGAATCTGGGACGATTGCTTATGTATATGCAAGTAATAGAGTCCACCATCCTCTTTAGCAAGCCCAATCCTCCTCCCTGAGTTCTGGTCCTGAAATTCATAATGAGAGGTATAAAATATAACACTGCAGGGTATGTCATTTGCAAGTTTTTGTACTGAAACTAAGTTGGTGGACATGCTAGGAACGTGTAGGACATTTTTAAGTGTGAAGGTAGGTGTAACCTGGACATCCCCAACCCCTGCTACAGTGTTGGTAGTACCATCTGCTATAGTTATTTTTCTGTTTCCTGGGCATACGGTATAGGTGATATAATATTTAGAGGTACAGGTCATATGGTGTGTGGCTCCAGAATCTAGGATCCAAGAGTTCTTGAGAGTCTTACTAGAAGCATTAAATCCAAAGGAGTTTGAAAGCTTACCTGAAAGTGCCATAGAGCAACTTCCCTCGATCTTTTCCTCAACATCAGCCTTACCTGTCATTGACCCCAAGAGGAGTTTCCTTAGTTTCTCAATCTCTGAAAGAGAATACCTCCTCTGCACGCCACGTGTGTTAGTGGTTTCTGTGTTCCTTTAGTTCCCCACTCTTTGCTAGGAGGTTTTCCATGCAACTTCCAAAGAATTCTCCCTAACATGCCTTGATTTCTTACAAAAACTGCACCAAAGGTCCTCCTTGTTTGCTATTTGTTTTCCCCTTCAAGACCCTTATTCATTTGTAGAGTGCTGCTCCTCCCGTAAGCAACGCTGATCCATCGGATTGATTTCGTCCGATGACTCCACGCCGGCTTTCTTCAGCCTAACAATAGAGATGGCCTCGTTGAGTGATGGGACTTCGTTTTTCCTAGGATCTGCACTCTGACTTGATCAAACTCGAGTTTAGACCAGCAAGGAAGTCATACACCCTGTCACGTTCCATATAATTCTTGACTTCCACTACACAATTACTACAATTCAGGTGTAGTGTTCGATAATAATCCAGTTCTTGCCACTGATTTTGCAGAAAGTTTGCATATTCAGTGATAGATCTGCTTCCTTGTTTTGTTGTCGCGGTCCTTGTTTTAATTTCATAGACAAGGGCTGCATCATTCACCTTGGAATATGTCTAATATAACATATCCCGATGTCCTTTCTGTAGCAAAAACATACAAGTGTCACTGATTTCGGGATTCATGGAGCTCCATAACCACGAGATGATCATGGAGTCAGTCTCCTCCCACGCCTCAAAACCATTGTCTCCAAGTTTTGGGCCATTTCTCAATAAATGGCCAAGCTTTCCTTTCCCTTTCAGGGAGGTTTTGACTAACTGAGACCATTTGAGGTAATTTTGTCCATTCAGCCTGTAAGCGGGCTGAATGATCTGTAATTCGCCGTAGCGCTTGACTTGGGTTTCCTTGTCAATCAGTTGGGTGGAGGATGATCAAGGGGTGGTGGAGGATGCAATAGTTTGAGCCATTTAGAGGCAGGATAGAGTTCAGCAATTAAGGCCGAGTAGGAAAAAGAATTGGCAATAAAGGCCTAGGAAATGAAGAGCTTCAAGATCAGAATCTCTTCAGCTCTGATACCATGAAGAAAAGTTAGCAATGATTAAAGGAATGACTTAATTTCTCATTCTCACTGAATATGGGTATTTATACACAAGGTAAGGATCAATCGGGATCCCAGAATTAAGCTACAATCTTCCTAATTAAGGTATCTATAATCAGTTACACGTTTCCTAAATTAAGGAATACACAATTACTATTCTATAATCAAATCATCCACTAATTATGCTATAATCAAATCACCCACTAATTATGCAACTGAATCTCCAACAGCTAATAGGCTCAGTCGCTGAGAAAGAAACTAAACTGAACTCGGAACATAAACTCATTGTTTTACCTTAGCATTACCCTACAACAATAGGCATTCTCGTCTAGAATTGCAAATGAAGATAGATTATTTCGACTCTATGCAACATTTTGAACAGAAACTTGCATATGAAATTCGACGGGAAAGAAAGAAATTCATAAATTCACTAGAATTTCTTTTTCACTGTAGTGTTATAAACATTGGAACCAGAAATTTACCTGTAACCAAGTACCAGCAGCAGCTAAAGAAGACAACAATCCAGCAAAAAGTAAAGTATCTTTCCCTTGAAAAACATTAGCAACAAGAATCCCTTTCTGCATAGTACTTGTCACATGAGTCCCCATCAACAATGCCCCCGAAAACTCTAACACTGCCGCTGTCAAAACCGCCTGCCGGAGACTCAATGCTCCCGAACCCACGGAGGTCCCCATGGCATTGGCCACATCATTAGCTCCAATATTCCAAGCCATGTAAAACCCAAACAACAGAGTTGCGTATGACAGCAGCTTAGTCTTCAAAGACAAACCCTGGCCCAAAGACTTCATGAAAAATGGGAAAGTCAAAGCAGCTAATGCTATGCATATAGATATAGCAGAAGCTGTACTAGAAGATATGTGGAATGCTTCTGCCATTCCGGCTGCTTCGACGGATTTATCATTTTCTTGATTTTCTTCTTGAGTGGTGAGTTGTTGCTGATGTTGTTCTTCCCCTTCAGATTCAGCAAAAGATGACAAGGTGGCAAAAGGGTGTATGGATTTATAGTTCTTTAGTCTTAAGAGTGAAAAACATGATTTGGGTAATGGTGGTTGAGGCTTTAGAGTGAGAGAATCTCTCTTGGGGAATTGTGTTTCTTGAGAATTCCTCAGTTTGGGGAGGTAAAAGTGAGAATTCCTAATTAGGAAAGCTTCTGATGAAGTGTTTCTAGGGGAAGATATACAGTAGGAGGAAGTCATGACTTAAAAGGAAAGAGTTTAGAGAGAGAAAGTGTAGAGTTTAGAGAGAGAAAAAGAGAAGGTATATGCGAATTATTCAGGTGAATTGTTGGCCATGGAATGCAGGGGAGGGGGAGGGAGAGGAGAGAGAGCAATAGGTGGAGGAAGAATGATGGACTCTGCATTTTTTTGGGCAAGTGGAAAATTCTTTTCTCTGGTGGAAAAGGGATGTTGATTGTGGATTTGGATGCTTGCTTTGGGTTTGATTGAAATGAGTGGTAGTTGTGTTGTTTCAAGGCTACAACATCCATAGCACCCTACTATTTTGGATTAAATTCAATTGAAATAATAATAAAAATCAAACATATATCCATTTCACAAAAAAATCCTTTACTCTGAGAGGGACAGGAAGCCACAAGGCTGGCCCACAAGAAAAAATTGTTCTAGCTTCTGGTTCAAATTACTGGGCATAAATGAGTTGTGTTTACTTTAGCTTGACTTAATTTGATTTATTATTTTAAAATGAAGTCTCATTTTGGCTCATTTATTTGTTGAGATCGGTGTTAATTTAAGTCAAGTTTGATCATTTACTCATTAAAAAAATGGCAAGATTTTTAAGGAAATAGCTAGCAAGTTTGAGCCGAGCTCAAAGTGGACAAGCTTAACTTTAGGCTCAAGTTTGACTCATTTAGCTTTTGAATCAAATGCAAGCGGACCTTTAACAAAACAAACTCGAGTTGAGTCTTGACTATTCCCTAGTGATGGAATATAAACCGAGCCAGGTTGGCTTGGGCGTGCCTAAGACAGCTTGCGCCAAGCCTTGTAGGCATGTGCCAAAGGGTGGGCTAAGCCAGGTTGGCTGACTAAAAAGAAAAAAAAAAAGGTAAATTACAGGTCGGTCTTTTTTCAACATTTCAATTCGTCCCAGTTCATCATTTTTTTTTTTTAAATCGGAAAAAGATATTTTTTTGTTGAAAAGACAACAATACCCTTAATGAAACCAAAACACGTGTGCATCAGGCATCCCAAGGCATCGGTATGCAACAATTGTGCATCGGGATTCAATTTGAGACGCAACAATTGGGCATCAAGATTTAATTTGAGATGCAACAATTGGGCATCAGAATACAGTGCCACTTTCTCAGATTAATTTGGGCATCGAGATGCAAAAATTGGGCATCGAGATTAAATTTGAAATGCAACAATTGGGCATCGGGATGCAATAATCGTTCATTTGTGAATTCTTTCATACTCCTATAGAAGAACATAATGCTCGCTTGAATGCTCAATATAATTACAGTGTATATAACTTCTTACGTATTTATTACTCCACTTTTCGATCAATCCATAAATTAAAATACGTACAGTTTGAAGCGTGATTATGAATTAGCTATATGTTTTACATCATCTTTTAGCTAATGATTTAGTTTTTGATTCAAAACAGTTGATTGCAAAATTCGGATGAAGTGATGTCCCTAAAGAAAGCGAAAATTCTACTCCCCTTCAAACGACAATGAAGAACCGATGAATTTAAACACAAGAACAGTTATGGAAGAAACGAGGATATTTTATGAACAATTTTATGAAAGTGTCTTTTTTAGCGGTTAAGAAAAAAAAAATAGTGGAATTGATAGAATAAAAACTTTTTAAAGTGGACCGACCAATAATTTTTCGAAATAAAAACCTATGGCTGAGAGCCTGAGACTGAGAGGTCATTGGGCAGGGACCGTGCCCAGTTAGTCTCAGATTTCTCATTTTGTTCTAGGATTCTTCTTGAGATTCATACACTTATATTTTCAAATTTATAACAAAACAACCTTTTATAGTCCAATTTCAAAAACTTACTTTAAGTTGAAATCTTGGAAACTTGAATTTTCTTCTGTCGGGTTTGTGAAATTTCAATTATTTTAGATTGAATTTAATAGAACATGTGCTGAGTAGGGGATAGTGTTAAGTTTGAGCCGGGCTGTCTACGGACCAGGGTAGGCCAGGTAGGCCGAGACTGAGCTTGGGCCTCAAGCTGACCAACGCTAGAAAAACCTCTTGCCCAAGGTTGGGCTAAGATGGGCTAAAGTGGACTTGAACCCAAGCCAGTGGCGGACTTTAGGCGATCTGGGGCTTGCTGGCCTCTTAATTTACAAAGTGTTACTTACTAGTATCGATAAACTTTGAATTTAAGAGAAGTTAATTTTAACCTAGTTAATCAAGGAGTATAAATCAATTTAATCTAGTGTCAATATTCATTTAACATCAAAATAGACCTTTTAGTAGTTTTTAGTGGTCAATAACCTCTCGGTTCCAAGGAATAGAGGAATAACAAAATATCCGTTCGAAGGCAAGGCAAGGAATCCACATTCTTTGCCATTATTCTCAACATTATAATCCTTTTCCTTTTCTCTTACTTAGAGAGGTTGATGGAGGGCTGTGGACAAGAAAAGCATCTTCTTTTGACTTATATACCTAAATGTTTAGGCATAAATTGCAAAAGGTCCAACAAGAATAAAGTGGGCTTTTGAAGGGTATATAGTACCTAAAATGGATCTAAAAGCCCAATGCCACAGAATAGTTCTCCTCCTTTCTATCGTAATGGACCTACAAAATAATAGATACATGCGCCTACTAAAATTACAAGATTTCCACTTTTCAGCATATTTCCGCACATATCCTTAATAAGAATACCAGCGAAATTTGGGCAGCTCTATTTTATACAATTTTCAACCATTTTAGTTCATTATAATTAGAGCAAATTACACAAATAATCCTTGTACTTCTCAACTTTTTTAGGATTGGTCCTAACCCCCACGCCAACGGTCCTTGAACTCAATTTTTTGATGCATTTGGTCCTTCCGTCCATCGCCGTCTATTTTTTTCCGTTAAGTAAAATCACGTGCAATTCACGTGACTTTTTGAAGGGTAAAACAATTATTTCATTGGTTATAGTACAAGGACCAATTGTGTAGTTTTTCCAATATAACAAAAAGTGATATAAAAGGTGAGAAAAATCTTTCTTTTCTGCTGCCTTTGGCGTACAGAAGAAATACTCTCTCTCTCCTTCAATTCAAGCCTTTCTTTTTCCCCTTCTTCCCTCTGCTCTTCCCCCAATTTGTGTAAATAGTAAATTTGTGTGCTAGAATGTACCAGAACTACTTTACTTTTCTAAACCCCCCCCCACCCCCAAAATCATCTTCTTCTTCCCCAACACATACACACACTGTCACTTTCTCTTTCAATACAAACCCGTGACCCCTCTTTCTCTCTCTCTCTCTCTCTCTCTCTCTCTCTCTCTCTTTCTCTCTCTCACACGTACACACATAGTCACTTTCTCAGCTAAGTATGCGGCGGTGGAGTATGCGGCAGAGACCAACGAAGGAGATCTGCTGGGGATGACTGTTGGAGACAAGTAGCTTTCACATGTGTTGACTATCGGAGTTGATATACTTGAGTTCGCCGGCGAAGGAGCGTGGGAGTGGGAGACGGAGAAACGGCGTGTTGGCGGGGAGTGTCGGGGCCGGACTTGGAGAAGACATTGGAATTGAGAGAGAGAGAGAGAGAGATCTAGAGAGAGAGAATGAATGAATGAGTTTGATTTAAAGCTTGAATTTTGGATTCTCTCATTTAAATTTGGATTTTTTTTTAATCCTGACTTTGGAGGATAAAGACTAATCTGAATTTGAGGATTCTATTTACTGGATTAGCACAAATCGAGTTTTTTGACTCAATGAATTAGATCCCTTGTCAGTGGATAATACAGTGGCAGCCATGGTGGAATATGACGGTGGCAGCCATGGTGGAATAGATGGAAGGGGGTCGAGAATGAAGAAAAAAATGGTGAAAAAAATTATGATTTAGTTAATTACAACAATACCCTCGTATTTAGTTTTAAAAAATAAAAACATATGAGTTCTTTTGTCTATCTAAAAGAAAATAATGGACGGACAATTTTACCCTTAACCAAAATCACGTGAGAAGTACGCGCTTACACTTAACGGCAAAAAATTGACGGCAATGGACGGAAGGACCGATTGCGTTTTACTTGTTTAGTACAGGGACAAATTTTTTGCAAAAATTAGTTTAGGGACCAAGCCCAAAAAATTCGAAAAGTACAGGGACCATTTGTGTAGTTTGCTCTTATAATTGTTTTAAATCAAAAAAATATATTTTTGTTGTAAAATGCCATCTATGCTTTTAAAAAACACGGAACGACATGCTATGTGTCCCAAACTAAATCAATGCATCGCAACACATTGCGATGCACAACATTACACTTGCAATGCACAAAATTGTACTAAAACATACTATTTTTGTGCATCGCGATGTACAATCTTTTCTTTTGAACTGGAAGAAGGAGCTCTGTTTGCGAAATATCGTTTATGCCCTTCTTTCTAACACATACGCATTGTATCGACTTCACACTCTAAAAACAACTACACAGTTGAATGCTTAACACAAACACACTGCAAAAAACCCTCTTCACTTCAAAAAGTATTAAAAACCTTTGGCAATTATTTAGCAAACAACCTCCTGAAATTTTGCAAAAAGATTTGAAAATATTATCGTGAGTTTTTATCAACCAGAGCAAAAATGTCTTCGGAACTACAACAGAGCACTTGGAAGAAAACAACAAGCACCAAAAAAAACAAAACACGAAAACAACAAGTTGATGAAGTATCATGTTAGTATTGCTAAATATATTTTATAGTTAAATTTTTTGTTTACAAATTCCTGAATGGATTGAAATTTGAATAAATTTGTATATAAATCTGAATATAAAACAACATTTGTAGGGTTTCAAATTTTGAGCATCATGATGCAACTTTTGTTGTTTTTGATGCATCGCGATATATTATTTAATGCATCGCGTTCACTGAAAATATAATACACCATTATGTACGGTTTAAAATTTTGTGTATCGCGATGCACAAAAGCAATGCATTCCAATAAATAATTGATGCATCGTGATGCATGACATGTGCATCGTGTTTTACTTCTTTATTGTAATTTTTAGTTCTTTGACAATAACCACAATATACGTGTTATGCGGGTGTGAGGACTTCAAGGGACAAAGAATAGTCTGATTAAGTATGCAGTCCCTTAAAAACCAAATTAGAAATATTAGTTTCAGGGAAGGGAAGACCACATAACAACATTGAAGAAAACACTATTTTGGTACATAATAGAGAATATTCTGGGTCATGACCTCCTTCGCGAGCATTGTAAGAAAATGACTCAATCGTAAGGAGTATTGTTTTGAGCACAGAGTCGACGCCATTTAACGACATCGAGTCTTTTAGTGTAATAGAGTAGAACACCCCATGTACATAGACAAAGTTTTCCTATTTCATACCACCAAATTCATACCATAGAATATCAATAGTGTGCTATGAATTGTATTCTCGATAACTTTTGTGATAACAACAAGAATTAATAAAAATTATAATTATTACAATTTCAAAGTGTGCATCGCGATGCACAAACTAGTACTAAAAAAGTACAATTTTTATGCATCGTGATGCAAACTTTTTTTATTCCGATGAATAATTTTCTACTGAATCAACAATATAACATTTACGATGCATAATAGTGTGTATCGGGATACACAAAAGTGTACTATAAAATACTGCTTTTGTGGATCGCAATGCACAACTTTTATTTCCGATGAAAACAAGTTAAATGAATGTATTATCTTATTAAATACAAAGTGGATTACTATTATGATTCTTAATAAAAAAACAAATCAAATCCAAAATCTTGAACGAATACTTTATAAGCTACATACGAAAATATTTCATTCCCCCTTAAATTTTCGAATCAATTATATCTCCTAAATTTCAAGAACAGCACAACAATAGTTTCCATTGAATCAATTGATTTCGATTTCACAGTGAAGACGATTATAGCAACTTGAAGAAACTCAAAAAATGAAATCGAATGAGCAGAAACTTTCGAATGTGATATGGATGAAATTGCAATGGAAAGAAAAATGCAACTACTAGAGCGTCATATGTTATTACGGGGGTAGTTTTGAAATGATTATTCAATTTATCATTTAAAATGAACTTAAGCGATTAAAAATAAAAATAAGGCACTAAAGCGATTGAAAATCTCAAAAAGGGACCGACCGTAATTTTTCCAAAGAATATTGATGTTGGCCCATATAACTAGACATGCCCAAACAGTTCGAACCGCCAGACAACAAACTGTAACCGAACCGACAAATCACGGTTACGGTTCCAAACCATAATTTGTAATTGTTTTTTAATAATTTTTTTTAAAAAAATTTCATCTTAAAACTTTGTACAAAGTATTTTTTAACTTTGTAAACTTTTCATCTTTGAAATTATAGAATAAACAAGGCAATTTCAAAATTTAAAATTTAAATTTTGGTGATTTTTCATGGTTTGGAACCGGCGGTTCCGGTTCTTGGTTCCAAACCAGCGGTTCACGGTTTTGAGAAATTTGAAACCGAACCGTGTAATCGGTGGTTTCGGTTTAAGGGTGGTTCCGATTCCTCACAATTCTGATTTATGTAATTTTTTAGGTGATTCGATTCCAGTTCGAACAGCCGATTTCAAACCTTTTGTGCATGTCTATATGTAACATGGGCTTTGACATCCCAAATTAGTGGTGTAACTGACTGTAATCTATTGTGTTGTGGAGATTAAAGTCTCCCTGCGACCCTACCCCCAAAAATTCAAACAAGAGAAAAGTGAATTCTACGCCTTCCAAAAGCAACAACAGCATCAATATTAGTTAGCATAAAACCTAAAAGCCGTGCTTGGATAGTAGGGATTTTCTCTTCTTTTTTTTTTTCTTTTTTTTTGAGTTTGCTCATTGTTAGCACAATTTTTCTCTTTTATCTCTTTCTCACTTTTTATTCAAAAATCTGAAAAAAAAAAAATCATCAAGAGCCAAAAGGCACTATTTTCCAACCAACCCTCAAACTCTTTTTAGGAGAATATATCTTCGGTTAGCATTTCTAAGAACATTTTTATATTTCTAATTCTGCATTTCAGTTCCCACGACAAAAGTTTGTAGTTTTACTTGAAAGATTTTTTTTTTATATCAACTTCAACCGTTATTTTCACTACTTTTTTTATTTATTTATTTAAAGTAAGCTAAGCCTGCAACCATTTCTGTGGCTTATATACATGGCCACAAAATGGGAATCAAAATCCTCAAAGTATATTAGAGGGCGCCTTTTATCTTTTTATTATCTTCGACGAAATTTATAGTGTCGTATGTAACACTCCTAGAAAGATCAGAACTTAAAGTAGATCCGACCCAACCCAACCCATTCCATGGTTTGAAACTGATGCATATTTCAACTTCTTCTTCATGGCCCCTCTCGTTGAATTCTCTTGTGCTTTTTCTTCTTAGATTCTCTCTTTACTTCTTTTTCTTGAACCTTTTCACATTTGAGACACCAAATTTATATATAAAGTGAAAAGGATTGGTTTAGTATTTGAGCTTTCTTCTGTATATATGTGAATGTGATCGCAACAACTTGGAATCCTACTTTACATGACTTCAAAATCTTCACTTTTGCACTCCCCGTATCAATAATATTCTTAGTTAATCCTATGAGATAGCTTGTTCATCTCAATTTTTGAATAACGAACAAATTCCTTCACCTTCACGGGGTTTTAACTTTTCTTAATTTCAAATCAAGTACAAAATCTCAACATAAAATACAACATCGCAACATAATATTTTGATATGATTCGATTGTTTTCTTTCTCACACCACACAAGAAAGGAGAGAGAGGGGTAATTATAAGAGTTACTTTGAGTGATAGTTAGATCTGTTCTCGATTTACTCACACAAATTAGATTCTTCTGACCGACACAACCTAGAAGGTAAATCATAAATGAAAGCATAGCGTGTGTTATACGACTAGTTAAAAAAAAAAAAATTTAATTTAGATCGGGTGCACATTAACGAATTTGAAACAATCACATTAGAGATGAAACGGGAAAGAGGTCTTGGTCCACAAAATGGTCATATACATTCGAATCTCGAGGAGTATATTCTATTGAGAAGCTCAATCCTTCAATTATGCTTCTTTCATATGCCAAATGGCCCCACCCATCCGCATGGGTGGCTGTGGAACCACCCCTATTTTTATGGAGATTGCCCAATAAGTTTATGCCACATTGGATAATCATTGGGATTGTGGGTGCATTTCATCTAGACAGACTGTTGTGATGTGTCATAACACAATTAGCCCACTCCTTTGTGGGGTTTGTGAAAATGGAATGATGTGGGCATGGCATTAAATCTTCTATTCCACTCTTTATCATATTCTCTATTTCATTAAATTTTAGCCCTACATGTTTCCTTTTAAAAATTATAAAAAGAAGACAAAATAAAATATTCTCTATCTCATTAAATCTTAGCCCTACATATTTCTTTTTAAAAATTATAAAAAGAAGACAAAATAAAATAACATGTACACGTATAAGACTAAAATTAAGTGGAACACCAAATGTGATAGAAGATTTGAAGCCATCTAACTGAACACTCTTGTAAATTTATGGAACCATTCCCAATGTTCTCCATCTTTCAGTTCAGGAGGCTTAAGAGAAAAACATGCCTATTATCTCCAAACATGCTCTCTGTGGGAAAATTATTGGAAAAGGTTATGTAATCAGTTATAATATTATATATAGAAAAATTATTTATTCAGTGAAACAGTTATATAATCAGTTAGTACGTATAATATTATATAAAATGAAGAGATTTTTCTCTAACCACATATCTAATTACTAGACAGTTTGAATGTTAATTGGCAATGAATTGTGAGTTGTGACGTTCCCTTTTGTTGAATTTCTTTTTTGGATAAAACTTCAAAGTTCAATTAAACAACAATTTTTTCCCATTGTATCACAAAATTCATCAATGATTTCGAAAACTAAATTATTCTGTACAATGTGTCGAGATTTTTTTTTTTTTAATAAATTGTAAAAATTCACCCTTTGTTAATCAAGGTTATAGGCTCCTTGTCTTATCATCGGAAAACAAACGAGGAAAGATGTCACTTTAAAAAAGTGGATTGATTCTATTAAGAAGTTCAAGCTAGTTGTAAGATTTGACGGGAATTTATATCGAGGACACTAAACATATTCATATTAGTATTATCATAGTAACTCCTATGTTTTGGTTCTTCAAGCTAGTTGGAAGGCATGTTTTGGCCACAGGTTCTCTGTTTTGGTTCTCTTGTCAGCCCTACTTGTGTGCGTAATAACTAGAAGAAGATCAAAGACCACAATCCAGAGATGAGGGAGGTCAGATAATCAGACACAAATGTTGTCTTCTTGCTTTCTTATCTGTAATAAACCAGATGAAAAGATTAGTTTGTGGTCATTCATGTTTCTTTTGCTAGCTATAGTACAAAATGATGGGTGCCTAAACTACATGTGTTTAGGAATTATATAGGTTATTTTCATGCCCAAATACATTCCCTTGGTCTAGCTCTCATGTACTTAACTCCTTGATGGTTGTATCACATGCACTTGATGTTTGTTTGCTAGGTGACAAAATCCATTACTCAACATGAGGTGTTTCTATGCTTGACCAAAGAAGAAAAAAATTGGTAAGAAAAATGTTAACGATAGGTTCATTTTAATCTTTACGTACTTGACACTTAAGTTGGTTACGATATATTTCTAACATAGGTGCTAAATACTACACCATCCCTTAGGAAAATACTATTTTGCCCATCATTCAACTATTAAAAAAAAAAAAAAAAAAGATCCCCAAAGGATGGCGATCCTATGGAGGAAGACCCCCTCATGTTGGCAGTCCTATGGAAGAAGACACCCCAAGGGGTGGTGGTCCCATGGAGGAATTCCGTTAAAATTTTAATTATTCCGTTAACTTTTTAACGAAAATGTTAACTTTAGGGTATTAAAAAGTAAAAAATAAACTGACGGAATAATGGATGGAAATGGAGGACCGCCTCTCGGTGGCGGTCTTGTAAAAAAAAAAAATTCATTTATAACATAAGCAAAATAGTAAATTTGCCCTAGAGATATTGTATTTAACTTAAAAGAAGTGTTATATTTAACACAACTAAAATTCCTAACTTGACTCAGAGAGTTTTGCATCTCAGCATTAAAACCAACTTATAACCACTAGCGCAACAAATTAATAAAGCAGACTATTTATATAAGCTAATAAATTATATTAGATCATATGAATGATCCAATCCGATGTAAACCATTTCCAGCCCTTCGTAGGTACCTCATTATTAAAATGCCCGCATAGACAATACAATGGAGTAGAATTTTGTACTCCTCCGTCCCTAAACTATTGTCTTCAATTTTTTTTTTGTCCGTCTCAAAATAATTGTCTTGTTTAAAAGCTTTCATTTTAGGACAACACAATTATTTTTTCTTAATCCGTATACCGGGTCAAAAAATACAATAATTTAAGGACGGAGGGAGTACTTTGTAATCTCCCATGCACTTAGTCTTCTCTGAAGATATAAAGGAAGAAAAATTCGAAAGCTTCCTCCTAACCCCCCCCCCCCCCACCACCACCACAAAACATAAGCCTGAGACAGAATGCCGGTGGACTAATCTTATTCACTAGTCCAACAATTAATTAATCTCCAAACTAATTCGTTTCTTGAAAATAGTTTGTAAACACATTTACTTAAATAAGCATTCAAGTGAGCTAATGAGGCTCATAAATTGATAGAATACTAAAACTTTGTATAATTGGTTCGTTCATGATTAACTTATGCTAATCAATTACTAATTTTTATTTTTGGTTAATTATATCATTAGTCCCTTGACTATTAACAATTTCACAATTAGTCCCTTAAGAAATTTTTTTCAAATTTCAGTCCTTGAGTACTAAAAAGTCACGTGGCTAGTCCTTTTGATGGATGCTGTTAGTAAAATTTCGTTAAGTGACCGTATGCGTTGCACATGCCATTTTAAGGGTTATTATGAAAAATTCATAATAAATAGTTAAACAATAAAAAATTACAAAAACACCCACACACACACTCTCTCTATCTCTCTCTCTCACAGACACACACACACACACATCCAAAGACACACCACACACACACACACACATACACGCACTCTCTCTCTCTCTGTGTAATGCCCCAAACTCGATTCCGACAACGCGGTCCCATAGTTTGGCTATGTCACCAACAATCAATGTTCAAATAATAACAAACCCTAATCTCATAATCAATATCGTTAAAATCCCCAATCATAATTAAAACAAACCTTAATAATCTCAATACAATTCTCAAAACCAATCAAACTTAACTCACTACTATTACAAAGTATTTCAAAAGAAAACAATAAAGTTCTAAATCCTTGGATGACTTTAACGTCTACCCGAGACCACGATCTAACCACCTTACTTGTTACCTGGAAGGAAGAATAGAATAAAGGGTGAGCGAACAATGCTCAGTAAGTTCATATACAACTCCTCCAGCTACTAAGAAGGAGTTGACTCGAAGAGAAAACAATTAATCAAAATATTTTGTCGATCAAATAACAAAAGGGATAATTCTCACTCATCCGTAATAAGGAATAATCTTTGATCAATAAAGCAATGTCCAAAGCAATATATCAGATATCAATACGACGTTTCAAACGAAAGACAAGAGACACAAAAATGATTACGAGAGGTACAGCTACCGCCAACCGTCCCATACCAGTTGGAGATAGCGTCCAATTCGCGGACACCATGATCACATAAGCAATGACTCCGAAGAGTCCAACTATACGATAATTCAACAATACAATAAATTTTGGTATATCCGGATAACCACACCACTTCTCCAGTAGTGTTCGATAAATTCAACAATACGATAGTGTCACGTTTATCCCCGTGACGGGTTGTCCTGACTTAGTGATTAAAGTGGAATTTCAAAAGATTTAAATATGTCAATATGCAATGGCGATGTAACAATTTTTGATTCGCAATGATATCTCATGAGGTGGAAAAAAAAAACGGATGCATGAGATTTCGAAAATACAATTAATGAAGTAAGAACAAACGTACTTTCGACGGAATTCAAAGCAATTATCGACTTAAAGTCGGCATACGTGTACAAGAACGTTATAACAATAAAATATAATGGAAGCCTAACGATTTGGAATAAAAGAGTTCAAATACCTAAACGAAGTATAATCCCTTACCTGAATAATAGTAACGAAGCAATAAACTCGTGCGAAATATGGATCGTTACACGTGCTCGTCCGAATCTAAATTCAAAATGTAATTTACTAATCACCCAACTATAATTGTACTAAATAAAATATATCCCTAAATTATATTAACTGACTATTCTAAAATCATTTAATATTTTATTGTTATAATAAGAAAACAACACCTTCACACCCATGTACACACACTAACACATGCCCAAAACACACACACAAAAATCACAGTTCACACGCACACACATATACCCACATACATTATATATATACATACACTATTATTATTAATTACATACACACACAAACACACACACGAGGCACGCACACACACAATCACCCACATTCTGTGCACGCACACAAACACTATACAAAACACACACATACTCACATATATAATATATAAACATATACTATGATTATAAATCACATACACACACAGCACGCACACACACCCAACCACACACACGACGCCACACACACGGACACACACACACACATGCAAACACAACTCACACATATGCTGAAGCACACACAACACACACAGAATGCTCACACACACCCACACAGAACACGCACACAAACTCATGCTATATGCACTCCCACAACCCGACACACACACAATTATACGCAACAGTACACACACACATCGCCCATGCACATACACCCAGTTCACACGCTCATAAAATATTAATTATATTTCCTCTTTCTAATCAACTTCATTACTAATGTCTATAATCATTTGAAAATTTTACTAGAATAAGCATATTTAGTCTCAGCAATTTAAAAGACGAGAGTGGAGATAGACTCACCTCACCAACCGTGAACTCTCTTGATCTTCCGCCGCCGCACCCGTTCCCTTCCTCTCACTCTCTCTCTCTTTCTCTGCGTATTCTTCTTTAAATCTCCTTGTACCAAACTCTTAAGTGGTTTGTTCTCCCACCGTATTTATACTAAGTATCCTAGGGTTTCTACTTCTGATAAAATTCTATATAAACCGGCCCGTTAAAGACTTAAGCACTAACTATTTACTTAATAATAATCTTAATGTTATTACTAAAAGTGGCCCAAGCCCAAATGTACAAGTAAATTTATTATCACACTTTGACCTAATTTAAAATTGTAGTATCGAAATAAAAGTGCGACTGGCCCAAAACAACTATAATATTAATTTATGAAATTTAATATTAGTAACAAATTTTTTTTTTGGGATATTACACACACACACACTCTCTCTCTCTCTCTCTCTCTCTCTCTCACAGACACACACACACACACACCCAAAGGCTCACCGAAAATGATTCCGTCCAGATCAACGGCAATGGTGACTTCACATTCCCATCCTTCCCTAATCATTCTGTCTAGATCAACGGCGATGGTGGCAACTCCCCCGAAAATGATGAATGTGCTGATTTCGTTGAATTCCCACTGCACAGTGGGTCGTCCCAACCCCAATCGCATCACAAGCATGTGGACCAAATCCCGAGAAAATAATGATCGTTGTGTACCCTGCCTTCGCATTCCAGGACCAACGCTTGGAAGGAAATGGGAATGTAAGCACTGGCCAAGATGAGAACCTCCAGGACCATTGCTCGGGTAAATTGTAGGATTGGAGAGTATTCAAAGTTTTTTTATTTTATTATTATTCCTTTCACAGGAAAAGAATAGACAATTTTATAACATGAAAACAGTTGTGGTACTTTGAAATGGAAGAATTCAATTTAACGGAATGAGAAGATTGTTGGGTAGGGATTTGATTCAGATCTGGAAATGGGTTTCGGGGTTAAGCGGTAGCATTGATGTTATGCATTGTTGCTGCTGCTATTGTCTGTGGATGTGTGTATGTGTTGTGTGGTATGTTTTTGGATGTGTGTATGTGTGTGTCTGTGAGAGAGAGAGAGAGAGATAAAGAGAGTGTGTGTGTGGTGTCTATAGATGTGTGTGTGTCTGTGAGAGAGAGAGAGAGAGATAGAGAGAGAGTGTGTGTAGGTGTGTTTTAACTATTTATTATGAATTTCCCATAATAACCCTTAAAAAATGGTATATGCAACGCACATGGGTCACTTAACGAAATTTTACTAACGGCATCCATCAAAAAGACTAGCCGCGTGACTTTTTAATACTCAAGGGACTGAAATTTGAAAAAAAATCTTAAGGGACTAACGTGAAATCCTTAATAGTTAAGGGACTAATGGTGTAATTAACCCTTTTATATTTAAAGATCAAAGACAAAAGTCACAACATTAATTAGTCTAAAATCATCCAACGACAAATTCGTGTAAATGAAATTTAAGCCAAGTAAATCAGGATTGCAACCATCATCACATATTATACTACTAATTGGCCAACAGTTCAAAAACCAACAAACTTGGTCTACCAACACGACCCTAAATTAGGAATTAAAAAATATATATATATATTATTTATTTAAAACGATATCTTTTTAGTTTGTCTAAATCATGAGCGTTAGATTAAGTTATTTTAATTTAATGATGTGATGCAATCTTTACACTGAATTAGGAAATCACAACCCGGAACTTTCGATTCCTAAATTAGATAATCAGTTATAAAAGGCAAAAACCTGATCCAGTGAGTGGTGGTGTTGGGTAGGTGTCCCAACGCCCAAAGGAATCATATCTGCCTTTGGGACTTGGAAGAACAATTTCGGTGGTTATTGAAGAATGATCAGACAGAAATCTTTTACAAAGCTGATTCCTCGGGCGTATCATAGGTTTAGGTACACCTACTCCACACTTTATATTTCCACCACAAACCCTCTCTCCCCGACAAAATCACCCCCACCCACAAATTTGTGGCTCTGAATTCTCTAGGTTAAAAAGCCGTTTTCAATTGCATAAATCTCTCTTTACCATAGTAAAAGTGAAATATTATTGTAATTTCCTTGTTTGGAGTTTTTTAATTTTTAATTTCAGTATAGTAGATTTGGGTTAAGTTATATTTGAATGTTTAATTTCAGAGTTGAAATTAAAATTGAAAGAATAATCTAAATTTTGTGAAATTCAAATTTTTTTATCAAATTCTAATTCTAAAGCTTAGTATTAAGTAGTTAAACATAATCTAATAGCAATTTGTTTGTTGCATTTTCACATAATTACGTGTAAGGAGCTATTTCACACTAACTTTTAACGCATGTATGTATGTTTTTTTAGCGTGAAATAATATAAGTTGATTCAAGCTTTAAAATTTTAATGTTAATCTTTAATTATTAATTGAATTTTACTCAAACTTGAACTTGACTTCAGCGTCTCGAATGAACTGGAACTTGACTTAGCTGAATAGCTTGAGCTCAAGTATGACTCCAAATAGACAACCTGTACCAGATCAAGCTCAAGTCTATCAGTAAGTCATCATAAAATGTTGCAAGAACTAATAAAACGTTTATTTTCTCTATCTTTTGTATGAATCAAACATTTTAAAGTCAAATCAAGCTGACTCATATGTTCGATTGATCTTGAACAGCGAATCATCTTGAAAACAACACACTGTTTCTCAAAAACTCCTTCGATTTCCCCCACCCCTAACTCCTTGATCCTCTTACAGGGAAGTCTACTCCTCTCTCTCCAATTTCTCAGAAATTCCTCATTTTCTCTATTATAAAATTAACTTTTTTTTATCTTTATATTTTAAATATATTTAATTTTCATACATTGGTGTCACTAGTATTCTACTATTCACTTTATCACATATTCTTTACTAGTATTTTACTACCTCCGTCCCAAAATAAATAATTTTTTAGAAGAAAAAATTTGTTCCAAAATACATGATATTATAGGATTTCAAGACAAATTTATTCATATTTTGTCAATATTCTCCTTATTAATTACTCTCTAATTAAATATTATATTGTAAATAATCATGCAACTTATCAACAATAATTGCACTTAAATAAGGGTATATCAGTATTTTTATAAGCTTTCTTAATCTGTGAACAAATTTCTAAAAAGTCATTTATTTTAGGATGGAAGTAGTATTATGCTGTAACTTTAGCACATATTTAGATTGACCTAATGTCAATTTTTAAACATTGTACTTAGGTTTGGATATTACAGTAACCACTATACTTCGTTATTTTCATTTGTGTCATCCTATTGAGATTTCTCTTCCTACTTTTACCGCAAATGCAGATGTGTCACTGACCCTATTGTGCCACGTGGTTGAATTATTGCATGACTTATCAGATGTGGCAAAATAGAAAGAAAAAATCTTAATAAGATAGCATAAGAGCATGTACAATGGGTGGGGAGCTTAAGGGGAGCTTCTCACCATTTTCAACCAATTTTATTACAAAAATACCTTTAAAGCTACCCATTAGCTACTTAATCAAAAACCTCCTTCTAATGGTGGCACAAACTCCAATATTTTTAGGCCAAAATATAAATTTCCCCCAAGGTTTCCACCAAATCCCAAAGTGCCCCCCCGGATAAGGAATGCCCTAGAAACCCGTCTGAACTTTACAATTATCCCACATAACCCCCTGGCCGTCATGACCGTTAGAAAAATAACGGAAAGCCATCACGTGCCTTGCACAAGGGGGGGCAATTGGGTCTTTTTGCCATATATACAGAATACTAACTAAAGGGGGTCAAAATGTCAAAAGAACAACACTAAATAAAGGGGTGCAAAGTGTCCAAAATCAAAGTACAAAAAATAAAAACAAAACAATTAACTTAAAACAAAACAAATAAACTTTGGTTTAATTGATCCACCCATCTTCTCTCTCGTTCCCGTCTGATTCCAAATCGCCAATTTGGATCTTCTCATGTGATTCGTAAGCGACTTCTTCGTCGTTGTCTCCGTCTGTGCAGCACCGAAGCAGCATACCAGTGGTGGGTATTGATACGAAAAGTCAATTCCATCGTCGAAATCCTCTAATTCCTGTTCTTGGTCAACTGATTCGGGTTTGACGTCTTGGGTTTTACGGGTGCGTTTTGGTGTTGTGGCTGTAGTGGTAGATTTCGTCGTGCTGCGTCGTTTTGGGCGGGCCGTGGAAGTATCGAGGTTGGCATTGATGGATGCTCTTGGTGGGTTGAATCTTGGTGGGTTGAATTTTGGAGAGGGGAAAGGGAGGGGGCATGTTGAATTTTGGTGGGTTGATTAACGTTGGGATGGAGGAGAGATGGTGGGGGAAGGAGAAGGTGGAGCACTGTCATGGCTGATTTTGGTTAGGGTTTATCCATTGGTCAAAGATGCGATGCTTCTTGCATCAACTGGTCAACAAAGGAAGAACATGGTTGGTTGAAGAAGAAGAAAGAATTGGAGATGGCTCCGGCAACCTGGGCGTAATTGCTCACAGATCTCAGTCCCTCCCTGCATCATTTCTACAACCACCGTCGGTTCAAACATCTGGGTTTGCTTCTGGGTTTGCTTCTGGGTTTGATTGTGATTAAAAGTCATTTGGGTTTGCTCGATTAAAAAAAAGAAAAAGATGTTATTTTGGGTTTTGTTCGATTTTAAATTGTGTTCGTGGGCAACGGCGGGTGGTGGTGGTGGTGGTGGTGGTGATGGTGGGTGGTGGTGGTGATGGTGGATTTTGGTAATGAATTGGATGAAATTAAAAGAAAAAAAAAGTTTATTTGTTTTGTTTTAAGTTAATTGTTTTGTTTTTATTTTTTGTACTTTGATTTTGGACACTTTGCACCCTTTTATTTAGTGTTGTTCTTTTGATACTTTGACCCCTTTAGTTAGTATTCTGTATATATGGCGAAAAGACCCAATTGCCCCCCCTCGTGCAAGGCACGTGATGGCTTTCCGTTATTTTTCTAACGGTCATGACGGCCAGGGGGTTATGTGGGATAATTGTAAAGTTCAAACGGGTTTCTAGGGCATTCCTTATCCGGGGGGCACTTTGGGATTTGGTGGAAACCTTGGGGGAAAATTTATATTTTGGCCATATTTTTACATACTCCACCATCTTTATCTCCATTCAATTAATATCTTTATATATTTATATATTAAATTCATAAAAATTGATCTGATGTCCAAATGAAATAAATCAAGTCTCTATTTATAGATAAAAATGTGTACTTTAATACCAAAAAATAAAAAAATGATTTTTTATGGTTGAAAATGACCAAAAACAGCTAAAAACAAATTTGCTACAGTGCGCTACAGTGATACTACAGTGCGTGTCAGGAAAAAAAAAAAATTTTTTTAAAATTTTAGCAAAACGGCATAGTTTTGAGCTCATTTAAAACTAAACTAATGTCGTTTTGGAGAATTTTTTTTAAAGAATCAAGATAAGCTACGGTAGCTTAAGATGCTACCCAATCTCACTTTTCCCAATTTGGCTCCCGTGTAGCGACTTTGTTGGATCTAAAGCTACCGTATTGCTACTCTTTAGCGCCTCCGTTGTTCATGGTCTAAATGAAAAAAAAAAAAAAGAGAGAGTAGAGTTGTTAAAATAGTACCTAAACTTAAATATATTTATCAAATATTATATTAGGCTGATTTAAATTTTATCCATCTACATCTAAAGCTTCCAAAAAGACGTCGTCTAATTACTGCACAATCTATTACATGGAGCACCTAGAAAATATTTTGTGGTTTTAAACTATTATATCGTTAACTTGGTTGGTAGTAAAGTACCAATAGAAACTATCATTTAAGGTAGATAACTTTTTTAACCATGTACTAATAAAAGACCGCTCCTCACAAGTCTACTTATTTTTAAAAAGCTATCCACCTCAACTAAATAGTGACTTCCTATTAATAGTTAATCACCACATAAGCTGATGACGTGATGATCTAATGAATATTTTCTTGTGCAACACCATTCTAAAAACCCTGGTAATCCGAATGTCACTTGTGAGCTGGAAAGAAATATGGTGAATGGTGGTGTTGAGTGGTGGATATCTAGCTGGGGCACCTGATGTGAGAACGCAACAAGAAAAACTTCGTGAGCCAGAGTCAGAGCCGGGGAGTTGTCCCAGCTCAAACTCAGATGGTCTATGATCGGAGAGCCCTAATCGGAGGTCTTATTGGGATCTTTAGTACCAAACAAAAAGAGAATGGGGAGAGAGCATAACAAAAAAGAAAAGAGAGTGAATAACATTTAAAGAGAGAGACGACTCACCAGGCATGTTATATAGGCCTATATAATTGGGGGACATGGTTGTAGTCGGTATGCTAGAAGAACCAATTAGGTTCCTTTCGTATGTTAGGATTACTTTCTGTACTCCGAGACCACTAGGGATGGCATGGACTAAGTGGAGCACGCAAGGGTCAGGCAACGTTGGCTCTCAGAGTGCTAGTTGTCGTACCTCTTCAACCATTATGGGGATTCCTTGTGCGACCGGAACCTGGTTTGTCAAACTCGGAGCCTGGTCCATTTTCTAAGAGTTTTCGACAACTCCCACCTTGTCAAAGTGTCTACCTAGTCAATCTCCCAGGTCGGTGACACCTGGGTGAGGTCGACCGGGGCAGGTTGGCCTCCCCTTAGTTGGCCACCTAGGTAGGTTAGTTCAAGTGGAAGCTTTTTAGTGAGACTTGTTCCTCATACGTACTGCGCTGCGCTGGTGCTAGGTGGCGAGTGAGTGCTAAGAATAAATCAAAAGATTTCCTGGCGTACTGAAGATATTAAAATATTCAACTTCCACGTGGCACTAGCGGGACACGTGGCCAAGCTGATCTGGAGCTCGGAAGAAAGGAATCATCAACCCCGAGCTTGGAGTATAACCCGGAGCCCGGGTACGTTCACCCTCCGCCTATTCCCGACCTCCCCGAGGAGCTCGGGATAGCCCTCACGCCTTCACTGAACATAAGAGAGCTCGCATAGTCCTTGACCCGAGCTGCAACATTAAGACCCTGAGGTCTCCACCCCGGAAAGTAAAGAAAGTCAACAAAAGTTGCCGCATTCAATGCCCACGTGCTACTATGTCATCCCGGGGCCACCATCTAGCACCTCATTGGATGAAAGAGTTGCTTGCCCTCTAAGTAAAGCTGCATCTAGAAGGTCAAGGTCACTTCCAGAGAAGTTCTATCTTCTCGCACTGCAGCAGTCACTTCTTCATTAAAGCTCATCAATGCATATTGCGGCTGCCATAAATGGGCAAATAGTTGCTCACCCCAGGTCGACACCTGGCAGTCTCACTTGCTTCAGACCAACATTCCTCCAATATAAATACAAGGTGATAGCCTTCATTTATGACCTAAGTTCAAATTAACACGCACAACTACAAAAACTCCAAAGCATTCAGTGCATTTAATCTCAAAAGAGCAGCCTGAATCCTCACCGGAGACCATTAACCTCACCATATACTGATTTTCTCACCGGAGGGCTTTAGCTGGACCAACGTCCAGCTCCCTAACGGCGCTTCCTTTCATCACAGGTATCTACCGGAAGACAAGTCCCATTTACACTTGTGCCTATTGAGAGCCGGACATCCTGACCAAAGACTAGCTGCATACGTGGACATCAACAGATCACCAGAACCCATTTTAGCGTGATCACGTACAGTTACCAACTTTTTGTCTGCGTTCTTTACAATATATATAAACTTTGATTTTTAATTTTTATTTTTTTAACTTTCTCCCTCTTTGAACCCCCCGCAATTAACTTTTCATTCTCTCTTTCATTTTTGTCAATTATTACAAAAAAAATTTTTTTAAATTAAATCTAAATATGTAACCTTTAATCCAGGTACCAAAAAACAACCATCATATGTGTGGTCTCTCATGCTTCTGGAAAATCGCCTCGCTAAAGATAGACAAAGCTCAAGATGAAGGGGTTACGTGTAAGAAGAAGAGGTAGCCTAGTCATATTTCCAATATACAAGTGTCTACCGTGGGGCTACCCTACGTGTAAAGAGATTGTAAGGTCATTATTCTCTCTCCCCACCATCAGACTCTTTCCTTGTTCCTCCAAAAATGTAGCCGAAAAATATAAGTAAAGGATAATACATACCCGGAAACCAAAGTGTATTGTTCTCTAGACTAGTTTAGGAAAATATCGAAATCACAATCATGTGCATAACAATAAAACCAGAACAGATCTCCATCACCTTTGGACACTTAGGTGCCTTTTTTAGGGCAACTCCAACCATTTGGTGCAAAAATTGCTCTATCCCACACTAATAATGCAATTTTTTGTAATACAATTTATATTAAATTAAATAATATGCATTAAAATTAAATAATAAAATGAGCATATTTTGAATCCAGCTAAACGAGCATATTTTGAATGTGAATAGACAAGAATTATGTGGAAAAGGGCGGCTGAAGACCAAAACATGCAAGACTCGAATAATACGGATCTGTTTGGACAATTTTTGAATAATATTGGACCATCCGGTGATGATTTATCGGATTATTAAAAATAATGTTAGTTATTGCGTAATTTATATTAGCATTAATGTTAAAATATTATGTTGTGTGATTTTATCTTAATGTAATGTAATTTCCGTTCTTTATAAATTTTATCTTCAATATTTATAAATTTTCTTCAATATTCATAAATTTTATTAAAAATAATGTTAATAATACAAATAACTTATAATTAACACTTATAACTAAAAACAATATTAAATTAAATAATACAAGACTTTAAAATAATTAAATACAAGATTTTAAAATAATGCACTAAAATTAAATAATACATTACCAAACAAAAATAAGAGAGGTTTACACTTTACAAATTAATAAAATAACATTAAACCAAAAAAAAAAGGAAGATACCGCAGCACAGTAATGCGCCAAATTTGGCGTGAAAATCTTCCAGCTTCAAAATGGCACTGAGAATAGCGTAGGCGTTGGAGGTGGGTTTTGCGCCAATTTGGTGGGATAACGCAGGCGTTGGAGATGGCCTTACGAACCACCCTATAACAGTCACTTTGCCTTAGGGTGGTTTTAGGCATTACTCCAAAATCTCGAAATAATAACAATTCAAGAAAAAAAATTAAGATTTATAACCTCAAAGATTTATACTAAATTATTACACAAAACATTACTTGATAATTTTAAAAATTATTTTTGATAAATTTGTTAAAATAATGAAATCATATCAAAATATTGTATATATTGGAGTTTTATATGTAATGTACAAAACATTTAGGCCTTGATTGGTACACGAAAATGAAATCAATTGCGCGGAATTGATTACTAGTAATGAGATTCCATAGAAATAGATTGAAAGATGATTTCTAAAAAGTGATTGGTAACATAAGGAATGTGATTAATAGTGTAGTACAAATTTCTATTATATTGTTTGGTAAAAAAACAATACAACTTGGAATGCAACGAAAAAATTAAGGTAATTTACAACATTACCCCAATGTAGACATCTCATGATAAAAATTAGACATTAACGTTATTACTACTCCACAAAATAACAAATTCTTCATTCTTTTTCAATTTTGGTAAAATTTTTAAATTATTCAATATCAATAAATCAAGAAAAATTTATTAAATAAAAAAAACTAATGTTATAATGAAATTAGTTCAAACAAAAATAGTTTAAACATTTGAAACAAAAAGAACAAATACTTAACCAAAAGAGCCGAAGAACGACGATGATGAATAGTAAAAAGGAACAGCTGTAAACTAGTTAAAACCAAATAAAATTATAAATATAAAGCAAATGATTGACCTAATAGAAGGATATTATTGTCTTTTTATATGGATTTTAACTATTAGGAATCCAAATACCACCTCTTTAATCAGGATTGTGATTCCTTAAATTTTAGTAATTAATTCCAAGATTTTAGTAATTTATTTTTATTCCAAATATAATTATTTCACTACCAAACGTTATTAATCGATTCCATTGAATCGATTCCACGGAATTGATTCAATTTTCATGTAACAATCGAGGTCTTAAAGTTTTTTACATGTACTACTATATAAACTAAAAAATACAATATTTTTAATTAAATTTGATTCAAGTACAGTAACGATTTTTTTTTAATTATTTGTATGTGTGTATATTGCGTACTATATGCGTATTTACAACTAAGCTACATAAACAAGTAGTCAATTGCATCACCGTGTGCTAATTTAACAAATGAAACTACCCAAAATTTTGATATAAAATATTGGCCAAAATATAAAAAAAAAAAAAAAAACCCAAAGTATCCATCAAATCCCACTTTGCACCCTAATTTGAAATTTGTGCATAAAAACACTCCACGTTCCAATTTGTCCCACTTTGCCCCCTACCCCCAACGGCCGTTACAATGTTGACGTTAAGTAGCACGTGAGAGTCACGTGAAGGGTATATTGGTCATTTTCACTCAGGCTTTATGTCAACTTCAAACTATGGTGTGAAGTGTTGAAATTGGTTCATCAAGGGGCAAATTGAAAATTTTGATGTCAATTTCATCTTCCTCATTTCTTTTCCCGATTTGTTAACAGTGTGGTTTGGGGGTTTTTTTATTTTGACTCCATCAGACAAGCCAGTCAAAGAAAAGCAGAGTATGATCATCATCAATCAAAAATTCAACATAAATGATAGGAACAGATGACGATTTTTTTTCTAGAAAACTCCACAAAAATAAACCCTAAATCAAATCGAAACAAAAAGGACCGAGTCGCTGAGGCGGCTGCTTGCGGGTTCCAATTTTGGAGGACCACGATTGGTCTTACTTGTTGTCGCCCGTCATTGAGGAGGACCACGACCAGAGTAAAACGAACCTATACATGAACAACAACAACAATAAGAGGAGGCTCAAATAAACCAATCTACTCCACCTCTAGGTTTCCCACGTTCCAGTCATGGTCCCGTTCCCACAAACTCCAACCATGCCAGCATCGGTGGTTATGGAGTTCTAGGGTGGTGAACTTATGGGTTTAGATAGATACGTAAGAGAAATAGAATTTAAGAAAAAATAAAATTGAAAATCTTAAAGGTCGAGCCTTTATCCATGTCTGCAATTTTGGGTTTGAAGAGAGAGAATTGCTGGGTTGAGGGTTTGCATAAGGAGATAGGCTGGAAATGACCACTTCCCACTTCCACCACAATCACCACCACCTCCACCTCTCACAAAACACCACCTGACCGAAGTAAATGGGTTTCCTCTCTCTCTCTCTCTCTCTCTCTCTCTCAACCTCATCACCTCGAAGCAGAAGATTATCGGCGTACCACCTTATTTATTAAAACAATCGATCTTTGAGCCCTAAAATTGACACCTCGACGACCCATTTAATTTGCACCCTAATTTTCGGGTTTCCTCAAGAGTCCATGTAGGAAGACCTCAAAAATTAGCCGCCACGAATTAGATAGAGAGAGAGAGGAAGGAAGGAAAAAATATGAGCCAAATTAATTCAATCGGAGAAAGGTAATCAAACCCATATCCAATCCTGCTCTCAATTTTTTGGGTTTCCAAAGAAAGAAAAGATTGTGGGTTTCTCCTTCTCAATCTCTTCTTCAGTTTCCTTATTTATCTTTGTTGGGGAAGAGATGGCATATTTTAATTTGTGGAGGTGGGTGGAGAAGCGGTGATTGATGGAGGGTGATGGCGGAGATGGTATATATTTGACAGAATTTTTTTCAATTTGCCCCTTGATGAACCAATTTCAACACTTCACACCATAGTTTGAAGTTGTCATAAAGCCTGAGTGAAAATGACCAATATACCCTTCACGTGACTCTCACGTGGCTACTTAACGTTAACATTTTAACGGCCGTTGGGGGTAGGGGGCAAAGTGGGACAAATTGGAACGTGGAGTGTTTTTTTGCACAAATTTCAAATTAAGGTGCAAAGTAGAATTTAGTGAATACTTTGGGGAATTTTTTATATTTTTGCCTAAAATATTAAAATTAGTTTACAATAGTCGACTAGTTAAAACGGTAGATTTCATTTATTAGTAATGCGTCTAGAAATTACTCCATATAAACAATCACAATTGCCAATTGTTTTATCCAAACTTCTTGTAACATATTTTGTCTCCCTACCACTATACAGTCTAACACTATATTTGGATACTTAATTTCAGAACTTAAAATTCAAATTAAAAGAACAATTTAAATTTTGTGGAGCTCAAATTATTAATCAAATTCTAAATTTTTAAACTTAATACTCCCTCCGTTCCAGTCAAAGAGTCCACTTTTCTTTTTTAAAAGTCAACATGTGACTAAATCAAATCAAAATTTTACACACTTTACTTATGCTTTAGGAAATAAAATTTTATTAATTAAAAACTATTTTAAGAATACTATAAATTGCAACTTTCAAAACTTTGTAAAAATCATTAAATTTATGTTAATTATCGGTCAAACTTCAACTAAGTTGACCGAAAAAAGTCAAAACTGGACTATTTGCCTGGAACGGAGGGAGTATTGAATAGCCAAAAATTGCTTAACATAAATTAGTATATATGCAATATGCATCATGATATTGATTGGCTGTGTCAAGCACGCAAGAGTCAAGACCTTGTATGAAAGTTTTCTTCAAGACTAAATTACAAGCTCGAACTTGTAGTATCATACCACACGAGAAAATGACGTACGTTTTTTTAGATGGTAAGAGTATTATAGTGTCAAACCGTTTTCCCTTTTTACTTGGTTTGAAATGGAGTATTACATCACTAAAAGCGCACCTAACTATGTATAAACTTTCCTTTAATATGGTCTAGCACTGCACTTCTTTCCACTTTACACCACTAGTCCCTTGACTATTAAGCATTCTACAGTTCGTCTCTTAAGAAATTTTTTTAAAATTTAGTCTCTAAAGTACCAAAATTAGACCTGCATAGTCCTTTTGATAGATGCCGTTAGTATTTTTCCGTTAAGTCTGTCATGTGCCTCCCATATGCATTTGAGTAAGGGTTAAAATGAAATTTTAAAAAATACTTTAAACAATTTATTTTTTTCTCCCCCCCCACCACCCACCCACATCTTCATCCCCTTCCTTCCGACCTCCCTCTCCCCCCACCGACCCCCCCACCTTACCCCACATCACCACCACCACCACCACCTTCAATCTAAACTCTCTCTCTGATCTCTCTTCTCTTTTTTCTCAGTTCAATTTTGACTAAGGATCATGAACAAAATTGATATCCTCAGTCATGTTTCTCTTCCTCCAGTTACACCTAACCACCACCAAGGAACCAACCCCGCAATCGCCTCCGCCACCACCACTAAGAAATGCCTGAACGCACCTCCAAAGGAAATGATATCAACCAAACACCCAAGACCCATGAAAACCCATACCCAGACTCACTCACACACACACACACACACATCTTCTTTCTCTGCAATTCTCGGTCTCTCGCCACTGACTGTCGTCAAGTTCTCGCCTCCGCCACTACCACTAAGAAATGTCTGAGAGCACCTCCAACCTCGATGATATCAACCAAACAACCAAGACCCACGAAAACCCATACACACACACACGCACACCTTTCTCTGCAATTTTCGGTCTCTCGCCACTGACCGTCCACTCATCCCTTCTTCTGTTGGGTTTGGACTTCAATGGCCCTCAATCAAACGCTATCACCAAATCGGAGATGGAAGTAATTGTCATGGGCTTGTTACTGGCCTTCAATCTGAGATTACTGTGTATTTGTTACTGGCCTTCAATCTGAGATTACTGTGGGCTTCCCGGAGATGGAAGACGGCAGCGAGGGATTGAATTAGGGCTTTTTTAAAAGTTAACCTTAATTTAAAAAATAGAGAGAACGTCGACTGTAAGTGCATGGGGAGAGGCTGCTGAGGGCGAAGGGACGACGACTGGAAATCTGCTGCGTCGCTGCTGAGGATGGAGAACGTAGCCGGCGTTGCTATGCTGTAATTTCGCAATAGATCTGATCTTTGAGTGGGTGTAGGTGAGTAGTTATGAACCTTTAATAGACGAGATCTGGGAGAAAGAGAAGGTGGTGGTGGTGGTGGTGTAGGTGGGGAGAGGTCGAGGGGGGATGAAGATGTGGGTGGGTGGGTGGTGGTGGGGAGAAAAAATAAATTGTTTAAAGTATTTTGTGAAATTTCATTTTAGCCCTTACTCAAATGTACATAGGAGGCACATGACAGACTTAACGGAAAAATACTAACGGAATCCACTAAAAGGACTATACGTGTCTAATTAGGACTAAAATTTTAAAAAAAAATTCTTAAGAAACTAACTGTAGAATGCTTAATAGCAAGGGACTAGTGATGTCATTAACCTTTCATTAAATTTTGTTGCCGCCCTTTATGTTTTGGTCATATTTCAGTGCCCACCCTACCCCTTAAGGCCTTAGGCCGGCCTTGCCCCTAAAGCTGGCAAAATTAGTCCAGCCCAATGGGCCGGCTCAGTCAGTCTAATGTTTGCATGAGCTAAAGTTTAATTTTTAAAGGCAAAAAAAAAAAAACGCGGACCTTTTTGATCAGGTCCAGTAGGCCCGACGGTTCAATTAGGCTTGCATCAAAAAAGCCCGGGGCTTTTGGGCTAGGCCTGGCCCGCACTATTTTATTATTATTTATTTATTTTTACTCAAAAAATAATTCTAACTTCTTAAATAATTAAAGCAATAATTAAAGCTCATTCTATTTTAAAGATAATTAGAATGGTTCAGTTAGCTTTATTGTTTGATACTATGATTTATACATGCTGTAATGCAATCTCAGACATTGAAGCAATATGTTCCAATTTGATTATTGCTTTATTGTTTAATTATTGCTTTAATTATTACTTTAATTGAGCAATAAAATTAACTTCTTAAATAATTAAAGCTCCGGATCATTCTAGTATCATATTTATTTCCATTTTAATTAATGTTTGATACGGTGTTGCATTATTTTACCTTTAGTAGTTAGCAGTTAGGACTTAGGAAAAATAATAAATCATAGTATTGCTTTTGTTTAGTAAGTAACTTAGAATTTAATTTGGCAATTGGCATTACCATTGTTCCTTTTAGTTTATTATTTTTCCAACAAGAGCTTTTTGGCCCGATGGGCATTGATGGGTTGGGCTGGACTTGACTTTTCTTCGACCCTAGTAAAATTGGGGCCGGCCCGATATTAAGTATTGGCCCGGTGGGCTTACACTGGGCCGGCCCAGCCTAGTCCATTGCCAGCTCTACTTGCCCCATTGTCAATACTGCAATTAAATTTTGTATAAATTACATATTGAATTAAAGGTATTTTAGTCTTTTTATCTCGCTCTACTATCGTCAAAAGTGTCAAACAAACTTGAAAAAGCTATTAATAGTTATGAGCATATCCAAGAAACAACGTTACCTTTTCTTTAGGACAACATTAATCGTTACAACACAATCCAAAGACGAATTATGTTTGAACACCATTCTCATATGTCCACCTCCACCCGACCAGCCAGCCTATAGGTGAGAGCACCCCAATCAATCAAAGGAAAGTATTTCCTCTTTACTCCATCCCTTGGCTAGCTCTTAATTTGTCCCTCATCTACAACCATAGATATAGATCTGGATGGATTTGTGTGTAACTAGAATGTCAGATTATAAGTAGGGCAAAGTAGATTCGACCAAATTGGTCAACAAATAGTTAATTTCTTAACGAAACCTAGCAAGAAGGAGTGGTATTAAGAAAAGGCCAAACATATGGGGTAAGCATTAGGACTTGATCAAATTAACATAAAAGTTGACCAGGGCCGTTCCTAGCATTTTATAGGCCCAGGGCAAAGTTAAAAGAAGGACCCTTATTTAATTATCAAATATTAATCTCATGTATTTTTTTAATTTAATTTCTTAAAGAGATAAAAATGATTTTATCAGTACAATTTCAATAACGGGTTCCTATTGAGCTTAAATCAAGTTTGGGTAGTGTCTAGAAAACTAAACAATTTTTTACCGAATTTCAATCTCGTAAATAGACATGCCCAAACGGTTCGGAACCGGCGGTTCGAACCGGAATCAAACCGTCCAAAAAACCGCATAAACCGGAACCGTAAGGAACCGGAACCGTCCCTGAACCGGAACCGCCGGTTACACGGTTCGGTTTCGGTTTCCAATTTCTCAAAACCGTGAACTGCCGGTTCCAACCCGTGAAAAATCGCCAAAATTTAAATTTTTAATTTTGAAATTTCCTTGTTTACTCTATAATTTCAAAAATGAAAAGTTTACAAAGTTTCAAAAATTCAAAAAATGATTTGTACAAAGTTTTAAGATGAAATTTTTTTAAAAAAAAATTATAAGAAAATATTAAAAAAATAATTAAAAATTACGGTTTGGAACCGGAACCGGCTTAGCCGGAACCGAACCGTAACCGTGATTTGTCGGTTCGGTTACAGTTTGTTGTCTGGCGGTTTTTGGAACCGGCGGTTCGAACCGTTTGGGCATGTCTACTCGTAAAGTCAAAAGACTTAATAACTCAAATCAACAATCATCATAAGAATAATTTAGGATTTCTTGTTGCTTCGTATTTCTATTTCATGGTCCTCTTATCTACTTACTCAAAGCTATGACCTCAAATTAGTAATTAACTAAATTGAAAATCCAATGTAACTATGTCAGATGTGAACAAACTGTCAAACTCAAAAGTCCCAACAAACAATTGAACAAACATAATTCAAAATTTTAAAAATAAACAAAGGCAATGTCACTTTCAATTTTTAAACACACACAAAACATTGTAAAATGAAGAACAATAATTAACAATGGAACAAAATTTAACAAATAAATAAAGTTCCAACAAACAATTGAGCAAACATAATTTAAAATAACAACAAAAACTTTGGATTTGGGCCTCAGTTCAAGAAACTTGGGTACTATTTTTGGTTTACATGATTACTAATTCTACAATAGTAAAAAAAAAAAAATATTGGGCCCCTTAATAATTTGGGCCCTTGGTGGGTGCCCTGGATGCCCTCCCCTTGGGCCGGGTCTGAAGTTGACTACAAAATTATCCCTGTTTTCACTTAATACATAGGGGATAAAACGAGGTCATTTCAACTAAAATTTGAATGTTCAATTTTATTTAATAATTTTAGGGTGCTTGAAACGTATTCAAACTTAATTTGCTCTTGAACCAACTTCAAACAATCTTTTAATCTAATCGAACTCGTATTATAGACTTATCTTGAGCTCACTTCACCTAGAAACTTTTGTTTAATAATTTTACGAGTCAATCTCATACGATGCTCTTATTAAACAAATCGCAAGCCAAGTTCGATCAATTCTAATTGCTATTCAACCATATTAATACATTTTCAGACATATTCAAATTATAGGTATCATGTTGTTATGTGTTATAATTGATGACTCGATTCTAGGCAATGGGCCGCACCATAATCCCTATTTTTCAGGTTTCCTTAATTGTGTATATATAAGGCTAGGTGTTGTATCATTGTAACCCTAAAACGTGTATAAGGCTAGAATAAGAATATACAACGGTCTTTAAACCCCAAATTCTCTCTTATTTTCTAATTCACAATTGCATGATAATTGATATATGCTCAATTAATTATTTGCTTACTTTCGTTATCGAACAATATTGTGTCACTACAATAAATCAACTAATGATAAAATGGGAGAAATGACGTAAATGAAAACAGGATCCAAGATCTTTGAATTTGTCTTCCACCGTACCAACAAAGAAATATAAAAAGAGAAGGGTTAACTCCATCATTGGTCTTCGAAGTTTGGGCTTGTACACCAATAGTCCACAATCTTAGAGTTGTCTCACCACTAACCAAAGTATCCAGTTTTTGCACACCGTTGGTCCCTGTGATGGATGTGATCTCTCACGTGCGTTGGACCTAGGGCAAAATAGTCATTTTCGTTCCTAGGTTGTTTACCCTTCAAATGAGATATTTTATTAAAAGGGTGCCATTTGAAACTTTTACTAAAAATAAGGGGGTCATGTGAAACTTTAATTACTATCTTCTCCGACAGCGGCCCTTGCCACCACGCATAGTACAGGGTCTTCAATAACTTTAGTTTCTTCCTCTCTCTCACAGATTCATTTGCCACCTAAATCACCACCGTCTGATTCACTACCAAAATCCAAAAATTCATACCCTTCAATTTTTATTGTTGACTTTTCATCCTAGATTTAGTACACATCCAAACAACTTATCAATCAAAATTTCACCATTACCATTTTTGTATTCTACCTAACATAAAATACGCTCGCTAATCAAATTAGGATTTTCGCTACCTTGTCCTCTTTTTATTATTTGAGGTGGAGATTGAGAAATGATCTTCAGAACTTGTTCATTGCTGGGAGGCACATCAACATTGGTAAGGCTTTCGTGTCCGGGCAATGGTAGTTGTAGGAGGGTCCGTAATAGACTGTGGGGTTTATTTTGGGAACCCGCAGATTGGGTTTGAAATTAGAAATTCTTTACACGCAAGTCGAGCCGAGTTAATTAGAGGAATTCCAATCTGGAATAACAAGATCTTTTCCAAACAAGCTAGAGACGGGCCTCTCCGACCATGGCAGGTTCGTCGTCAAGCTCCAAAACCCTTGTTACATCCACATCAATTACTTGGTTTATTAGGAACGCAAGATCACTAGAAAGCTTCAGGTGGGTTCCATCACAGATCTCCATGGTATTTAGGTCAAGCGGTTGTTTCTCCAATTCGATGTTGATGAAATCCAGGTCAATTTGCCTCCCTCCGACGGTATCTATTTCCAGGTTGAGATTATTAACAAGAAGCTTAATGTTGATCAATTCGGAGGTGTAATTGAAATTGAAATAAGTCGTGGACTTAGAAAGGCAATTTTCCAGTCCCTAGTGATTTTTACTCTTTAATTTTTTGTTTGTATGGTGATGTCGGTGGTGATGGGTGGTCGGGGAAGAGAAAAGAAGAAAACTGATGTTGGTAGGGGAAGGGTGAAGAAGAAGGCTTAAAAAATATTAAAAAAAGAAAGAAAAAGAAGAAGAAATCTTTAAAAAAAAAATATTAACATAGAAAAACTAAAAACATGATCTCTCATGCTCAACAATAGAAATGACCTTTTTGCTGAAACAAAAATGCACGTGAGTGAGCATGTGCCCACTTAACGGACTATGAGTTAACGCCGTCCATCTCAGGGATTAGTGGTGTGCAAAAATGACCTACTTTGGTCCGTGGTGAGATAAGTCTAAATTTGGAGACTGATTTTGTATAAGCCCAAACTCTGTGAACCAATGGTGCATTTAACCCAAAAGAGAATAGCATAAAGGGCAAAAGAGTAAAAAGGATAAACGGGAAAAAGGAAAAAGAGTCGTAGAAAATCGGATATACCGCAACTAAGCTGGGAACCAAGAGAGTGGGAGCCACAAAAGGCACAATGGCATGTTCAGATGGGAGCCACATGAAGTCATGATAGGAGTCAACCTAAATTGAAAAAGATAAAAACATTGAAGAGCTCTGTTTAAGTAATTTTGAGCTTTTTAAATACATAAATTTTCTTTTAGAAAGGCCCTCTTTTTAGTACGCAACATATGATATAGATAATTTTAAATTTTTGAACAAAACAATATTTCGAAGAAAGAAAGATAAAAAAAAAAAAAAACAAGAGGTAGAGCGAAAATTGAAAGAGCTCTGAGCTTTCGAAAGTACATAAATTTCTTTTAGAAAAGTCCTGTTTATTAATTTTGAACATAAAAATATCTTGAAAAAATAAAAAAGAAAGACAATGACAAGAGGTAGAGCGGGAATATTATTAAGTGGAACACTCGATCGAGTCCTCTTTAGTCTTAGAAAAGTCTGCCGACCTAATAACAACGAAAGCTGAGGAAACCCTTCAACAGAGAGATTCTTTTGTTGCATTTAGATTCCTTAATTGCCCCTCATCAACTGCTCTGTGTAATTACTTAGGCATCGATTGGTACATAAAAATTAGAATTAATTCTGCAGAATTGATTAATAACATTTTATGTTGCAAAAATTATATTTAAAATAGGAAAGAATTACTAAAATCTTGTAAAAAGACAATAATGGCTTTCTATTAGGTCAAAAGTATTTGCTTTATCTTTATAATTTTATTTGGTTTTAACTATTTACGGTCGTTTCTTTTTACTCCTCCTCGTTGTCGTTGTTCATCGTTTTTTTTATTAGGTCAAGTATTTATTCATTTTATTTCAAATGATTAAGCTATTTTTATTTGAACTAGTTTCATTATAACATTATTTTTTTTTAATTTTAATTTAATAAAATTTTCTTCCTTTAATGTTAGATAACTTAAACTTTTCACCAAATTGAAAAAAGAATGAATAACTTGTTATTTTGTGTCGTAGTAATAACGTTAATGTCTAATTTTTATCATGAATATTATTAACAAGTACTGTCTACATTGGGGTAATGTTGTTAATTGCCTTAATTTTATCTTTGCATTCTGTGTTATTTTGTTTCTTACCAAACAATATAATAGGAATTTTATGTTACCAAACACATTTTAGTAATTATCTTCCTATTTATTTCTGTGGAATCTCGTTACTAGTAATTAATTTTGCAAAATTGATTCAATTTTCATATACAAATCGAGACCTTATTGTTTAGCCAATTTGCTTACTTAAATATTGTCGAGGCAACATACAGATAACTAGGTCATGAGTCAGGATATTCATTGCCCGTCCCAAAATAAATACTCCCTCCATTCTTGAATAATTATTTTGTTTCATTGGACACACAGATCAAGAACAAAACTAATTGACTCCATTATAAATATTTGTATAATATATAATTTAATTTAAAATTCATGTGTATGTGAGATCAACATTAAAGTAGGAAAAAAAATAATGGTAATGATAAAAAAGTGTTTTCCAAAAAAGAAAGTTTATAAATAAAATAATACTCTCTTCGTCCCTAAATTATTGTCTTGTTTGATTCGGCATACGGATTAAGAAAAAATGATTGACTTGATTATTAAGATTGGTATAATGTGTAGTTTCTTTTAATGTCCATGTGTATGTAGACCCTAATTAAAGTAAAAAAAAAGAATAAAGGTAAAATGATAAAAGTGTTGTTCTAAATATAAATTTTCAAAAAAGATAATTATTTTAAGACGGACAAAAAAAAAGACAATAATTAAGAGACAGGGGGAGTTTTTTTTTTAAAAAAAATGAACAAAAAAAGAATGTAGGACAGCTATTAAGGAAGGCAATGAGAATTAAAAATAAAGGTTTGTTTCAAAATAAATATTTATTTATTAATAAAGTTATTCGGCCCTCTTGTCATTAATTGAGTGTCTATTAATAAACACTTACGCCCTCCTTTCCTAAATTATTGTCTTGTTTGATTTAAAATATAGATTAAGAGAAAATAATTAATTTGATTATTAATATAGGTATAATGTGTAGTTTTTTTTAATGTCTCTGTGTATGTGGTCTATAATTAAAATATGAGTAATGCTATGGATACTTAAAGAGTACCAAATTTTTTGTACCAAATAATGTATCAGCTGATGTGACAGCGAATGTAATGTATTAATTATGATTTTTAATTTTATTTTTGTACCACATTAACTACCACATCAACTGACATATTATTTGATACAAAAAATTTAATACTCTTTAAATACCCATAACATTATCCTTAAAATAGAAAAAAAAATAAATCGGTAAAAATAATGTTCTCGAAAGAAAGTTAACCGACCAATTCGGCAAAACTCCAAGCCAAACAAAACCAAATATACCACTATTGTCTATATACAACCACGTGCAGGGTTAACTGAATCATTCTATCTTAGGGCATGTTTAGTAACTAAATTAAGAGCTTAATTAAGAAAGTTTTAAGTGATATTAAAAATAAAATTATTTGATAATGCAATATTATATCACTTAATAAATTAAGGATCTCTTAAAAATAGCCAAAATTTTAAGTCAAAAGATGATATCTTAATATTTTAAGCTCTACTTTTTCAGACATCAGTTTTCAGAGCTTAATTTTCAGTTTTAACAAACAGTCGATGTATAACTAGGGGTGTTTATTGGTTCGGTTTTAGGGTTGTTCAGTTCGATTTGTTCTATTTTTGTTATTTAAATCTTAAAACTAAAAATTAAACCAAACCAAATAAAAAATAAAAAAATCAAACCAAATTCGAATTATGTTTTTGGTTTGATTCGGTTCGTTTTTCGGTTTTAACCAAACAAATGTTAAAATTACAATCCAATTCAAAGTTTAAATATTTATCATTTAAAAAACATCCAAAACAAAGATTAAAATTTTAATAAAATTACATAATATCCCTAAAAATATAAGATTACATATACTTAGTCACTCAAATTTGAAGGAAGTCTTAGATTCCACACATTAGTTAGCTTCTCTTGTCACTAAACATTAACGAAGTTTGTTTGAGTTGTCACTTGTGTTATTTCTGCAACTCATTACAAGAACATTCAAATAAACTAGCAAATGTCAAAAGAACATATTGAAAAAGAAACAATGAATTGCATTGTTCAAACTTTATATAACTAATAATTATTTATATAACTAATAATAGTATATTTAATTTTATTATATTTTTTCTAATTCAATTTTCGATTTAAAAGGCAAAACCAAAAATCAAACCAAAAGTCATATTAGAATTCGATTTTGCAAACTAAACCAAAAACCAAATTCGAATTTAATTTCAGATTGTTCAGCTCGAATGACTTATTTTTCAATTTTTTTTTTTTTGGATGAAACAAAATACTGAGCATCCTATGTATAACATAACATTGTCTTCTCAAAACAAATTACATAGATTTTGAGACAAAAATATTATGTTTACCGTACACGGTTATATTTACCTTGTAAGAGTAAATTGAATTTAGCTAAATGTATTCTGTTGACCCAATGACCCAGGAAACTGCCAAATAAAGGCTCCAAAAATTTAACCCTTGGGCCCTACTTCTATGGGAATCTAACTGACGTAAGAGCCGAGTCTCCTTCTCGACCCCACTCAACCTCTCTCAAGCCTCCATCCTTCTCCCCTCTCTCTACCCCTTAGCTCAAAAAACTCTATAAATAAGGCAAGGAGGTTACCTTCCATAGGCTTGAAGACGCAAGGAGAAGCATCTTCAATCATCTCCTTCCTTCTTCCTCCTTCCTCCAACCAGTCTTTTCTCACTAAACACAGATATCTTTTGATAAAATCACTCACTGGACCCCATGGTAGGACCTACTTCTACTCATCATCTCAAACCCTCCTCCACTACCACCATCAAGTTCCTCTGCAGCTATGGAGGCAAAATCCTCCCCCGTTATCCCGACGGCAAACTCCGTTACCAAGGCGGCGAAACTCGTGTCCTCGCCGTTGACCGCTCCATCTCCTTTCCCGGTCAGTTACACCACCTTTTATTTTTACTGTTTACAAATACTCCGTATATGTGTTTTGGTAAAACGTTTAGTCCGTTGAATGTATTGATTTATTTGTATGGATTTGATTAAACAGAGCTATTGGTAAAGCTTGGAGAATTGTGCGGTACGTCTGTGAGTTTACGGTGTCAATTGCCGTCGGAAGACTTGGATGCGTTGGTTTCTATTACTTGCAATGAGGATCTTATCAATCTTATTGAGGAGTACGATCGAGCTGCTTCGCCGCCATCATCTTTGAAAATCAGAGCCTTCCTTTCGTTGCCTAAAAAAATTTCACCTACTCCGTCGTCCGCCTCATCATCATCTACCAGTACCACCACTTTTGAGGCGGCGTCACCGAAATCACCTCCGTCCTCAACTTATTCCGCTGCCGTCAGTGGTGGCCCTTATACTTCCACTTCCAGGTTTGGAGTTGCGGCCACGAATCGGTGTGTTTATCCAACGCCAAAGCCGGTAAAATTTCCAATCTGCTACGAGAGATCCGCCGGAAAGCTTCCTTACTATGCTCATGGAAACACTAGCCGTACATTTCTCATCCACAATGGAAACCATTGGCAATAGCACCACCTATATCTGGCAGAGATCGAACAAAATCATTCTATAAGCATCAATACAACCATAATAGCCATGGATTTCATCAATCGAAGAAAAAAAAATCGGAAAAACAAATTTGAGGGAGAAGCAAATTAATATATGTGATGATGTATGGAGGACTGTAAATTGTTTTGAAGGATTGCTTTTTATTACGATCCGGTGGCAATTAATGGAATTTACAGTCCAATTTCGTTTTTGGTGAATGACTGAATGGTGAGTTATTGCGCATTTTCTCAATCTTATTATCATCTCCAATTTGACGTTAGGGTTCTATTGATTGCCGTTACTCATTTCACCCTCAGCGTTACGTAACATAATAGTCGGTTGTCTTTTTCTGTTCAGTTTTTCGTGTTAATGTGTGCCACGTTATCCTCCGTTATACGTCAGTACCGTGTGATGTTTCCCGGCGGCACGTATGTTATCCCGTTTTGCTGTTGTCACCTGTTTCGGCGTGTCCGTCATTCGTGCTTATTTCTGTTAGGATTATTATCATCTCTTTTTTTATTTTTTTTGTTTTGCTCTTACTATAATTATATTTACATTTTCTCTATTTCTTTTATGATTGTTATATTTTTGGATAATAATTGTTTTCTTATTTCTTTCAGGAAGAAGAGTTTAATTTGCATTCCACCTTAGTTAAGATGCAGTCAGCAAGTAGCAAAGGAAGAGGCCGTAATAAGTGAAATCGATCGTCTGCTCCTTAATCGATCATGTTCCCATCTTCAGCAAAGGACGAGGCAGTAGTAAGTGAAATCGTCTAGCTAATTCTTCTTAGGAGTAGTAGATCCCAGTTTGCAGCCAATTCTACGTTTGGAAAATAATTTTCAAAATCTGCTAATTTGTTTCTTTTGGTTCGTGAACTTTGTTTAATTATAACATTAAGAAAATTACCGAGTATAGATGATTGCACACGTCTCAAAATCAAGTAGACATACATATATGCTTGATAAGTTTTTGCACAACACTTCATCATCCGTAAACATATTTCCATTACACTCTCTATTGTGAATTGAAACTAATAAAAATTGAAGATCATTTTACTCGTGTGATTGAAGTCCATACACTGGTAGATTTCAACTTCAAACATTTTAGATTGCTCCAACTTTATCATACAAATCCAGCCGATAATTAAGCATCTAATTGATTAGCTATCACGTGACTTGATGTCTTCCTTTAAGCCAGTGCATGCAGGAGAACAAAATATATATATATATTTTTGTATCCCTATTATTTTCCTTTGCTAATTAGAAATTAGTTATTCATGATTTATTTGTTCATTATTAGAGTCTTTATAATGGTTGTTACATTATTGACCTCTTATATTGCTAATTAGTATTTGATTAGGCGTTAATTTAATAGTTATGACAGACTGGAGCCTTGTACAGATAGGGCCGAAGTGATTGATATCAGTGTGGTGGACAGAGAAGTATAATTTCTAAATAATTAGGGGTGTTCATTGCTATTTATGGAAAAGTATGGAAAGAATCGTGATATTTGAGCCATTAGTATTTTGTCTTGCAAGAATAGTATGCTAATGATGTTTTTCTTTTCTTAGGTTGGAAACAGCAGTATCACACTATGGCTAAAACTGACAAGTGGATTTTCAATTTGACCAGAGACGGTTAACTACCGGGGAATGCTTTTCATGTTAACTCGTATGCTTGCGTCTTTTAACTTCTCCGGAAAGGTTGATTAAGTTGAAATACCCGGCGGCGGATGGCCTCAACAAAATACCTTATCAATCAAAAAAAAAAAAAAAATTTGGAAGAGCATTGATGGTGGATGATGTCTGATGGCTCCGCACTTTGAGCATAAAACAAATACTCTTAATGTCTGAAAGCAATTGAGGCACACAATCAAATTTGGTCGTATTTGGGCCGACCCAAATCAAGCTATTAAGGAACAAAGATTTCTCTCTCATTTAATGGAATCTTAATTGAATAGTGAAGGAACTGTGTTGGATGGCCCATGACAGCCGGTACATGAAAGTGAACAAAATGATTTCTACATTAAAAAAAAAAAAACCAATATTTCTAAAAAAAAAAAAAGGGAGGACAGAGACCATAGCATTAATATATAGGAGGGATGTGGAGGAAGGTGAGAAGCATAATTAATTTTGGGAATGGTGGTGGTGTAGAGGGGTCTGTCTAGCTCCACTCATGTTTGGGATATGATGAGATATAATGGTGGGGAAGAAGAGTCGTTAGAACACACAGAGACAGAAGAAAGGAAAAGATAAAGAAAGAAAGAAATGATAAGAGTATATAATTATAGAACTCTTGACGAAGATATAATACTAAAAGATTAAGTGGGGTTTAAGTGTGGGTTCTCTAACTTGGCCCACCTACACTATACTATACTATATATGTTTGATCTTTTTCAGCTAATTAGGAAAAAAATAGGGATATTTATTTATTTATTGTTTTTTAGTTTGGGTATCGGGCCAGAAGATTAGATTAGTCAATGTTGATATTTTTACTAAACGAAATACTATCAAAGAAAGATACTAGTGCTCCAGACAGAGGTGCAGAGACTGAGTGAGATTCATTTTAAAACTGCTTTGACAAAGGAAAATGAGAGTGTCTCCGTCAAGCTACAAGGGTGGGCAGCAGCAGACACCGATGTTTTGATCAATAGCTAGCGTGTGGTATCCATCCGTATTTAACTAGGAAATATTCACTGAATTCTCCATCTTTTAAGCCGCATCAGTAATCAACGGGGGATGGAATGATTTGGAAATAATTAACAACTGTTTGTCCTGATTTACAATCAGACAAATAAGATGGAATTTTATTATTATGTGCAATGCAAGAGTCTGAAATTGGAATAAAGGTCGAACTACAGGGTCAGTTGAGTGATGCTAATTTTGATACTGGACAAATTTGAATTTCCTTGCACTAATCAATATTCGCAATCCACCTGTGTGTGTGTGTGTGAAAGCAAAAGTCAGACAGAGACAGACCTCGAAGGTAGCTTAGCTTAGCTGCTGATCAATTGATTAATGGGCTTTAAAAAGGATACCTTCAAGTTTGATTTTGATTTTGATTTTTAAGACTCGAGAATTGTCTGGGTATAAACAAACCGTTATTGATGAAATAAGACGATTTGAGGTAAGCACAAGTTAATCCAAATGCCCATTGAACCAAAGATAAATAGAAAAAAAAAAAAGAGAGAGACTTCACTTCTTTCATGTGCATTTAGTGTATGTATTACTAACCGACATAATTACTTGTTACTTACAATGGCGTACATCAACGTAGACGACAGACTTGTGCATATATATATATATATATATATATGATATGTGTGTCCAGTGAATGAAAGAAAATCAATCCATGTAGCTAGTCAGTCGACTTCAAGTAAATAGAAGGAATGCAGATTGAGAATTTTTATGTCTCATTTTTATTTCTCTAAACATGAATCACGTACACATTATTAATTATAAAGTGAACATATAAGAAACAAAAATCAACAAGTCCTTTTATGATATTATTATTATTATATTTTTCATGAGTAGAGAAGTACTATTATATTTCCTTTGGAGCATTACTTTTAAAAAATGGATGTGAACTCAAGTTGTGAACCACACCCACCGTTCTTTTTAAAAATAAAAAATTACAAATTAACGATGATCATTAAAAGAAAAAGTTCAAAGGTTAAAAAGATTGACCCACCACTTGATTATGCCTTTTAAGTTTTAACTAGTGTTAAAGGTGATTCGGTTTGATTTAGTTTGAGCCAAAATCTCAAATCGAATCACTCCCTAACGGTTCTACATATTTCAAATCGAACCGAACCGCCACAAACTTCAAACCGAACCGAACCGATCCGATCGGTTTGGTTCGGTTCCGCGGTTTAATTATTTAAATATTTCCAAAAAAAAAACTTTTAACTATCAAAAAAATACTTTTAACATAAACTAAATAATTAAAAGTCAAAAATTAACTTTAAAATTACAATAATTCAATCAAAATGTAGGCAAACAACAATAATTTTCTTATTAAATTCAATTACTAATTACTAATTACTAAATAATATATATATAAATAAAAAAATAAAAATTAAATGGTGGTGGTTCGATTCAATTCGGTTTGGTTCGGTTTGGCACCAAAAACCGCAAACCGAACCGAACCAAACCGCTCCGTTTATAAAATTTTCAAACCAAAACCGAACCGTCCTAACCCAAAATCGAATCGAACTAGTCGATTCGGTTCAATTCGATTCGATTCGGCGATTCGGACTTACACTCCTAGTTTTAACAATCCAAATGAGACTTAAAAAACCTCCCTCATACATAGTTTCTGGCCCTTTGAAATCCATTAAGTCATATTGTCATGTTACACTGTTGTAATTATTAAACCCGGCACTGTAAGATCACGAGGAACAAAACAAAACCAAACAAAACATATAAATAAATAAATAAATCTCCTTAATTGTATTTTTTACATGCAGTAAATAAGTCACGAGATTATCCCATTCTAAACAAGATAGATAATGGAGAAATCAAACACCGTCATCTTTCTAGTTTTCTTGCTTTATTTTTATTTGGTACTAGCTGTTGATCATCACTTTGAGAGATGATTATCGATAACGAAATCGCTAAAACAATTTGATCATTTCTTTTATTTATTTATTCAATCAAATTTAAGAATTATTTCAACGAATTGAATAAATATGTGGTCAAGTTTCAATTTTCATTGATGATGGACATTTGAGAATTTTTGGAAATATTCTTAGTTAGGACCCACTTGTCACTTGACGCCTACGACCTAGGAGGAGTAAGTTTCACCAGTGCGACAACTTGGGTAAGGCGGTTCCTTGACGTGGTGGAGCTACTAAGGACTCGTATGAAAATATACTTTGAACTTAGCAAACCTGATATGGGCAAGTAAGATCACCTCATTGGCTCCGGAGGAACGATAACTTTGCAGCTGAGAGTCAATGATGTATCCTACACCCACCTATCCACCTAGCCATTGACTTCACCAATGGTTCCAACATATATACGAGGGCAACCTAATTAGTCCCCTCTCTCTCTCTCTCTCTCTCTCTCTCTCTCTCTCTCTCTCTCTAGATCTCTCTTACTTTTCATTATTGAGCACTAAGGTTTCCAGCAAGACCTCCCGGTTGGAGCTCTGGACCTTGACCTTCTGAGAGTTACGTGTTAGTCGTATACTGATTCTCACACTGGAGAGTTTGAGGCGGGACAACCTCTCGGCTGCGGTTCACGTGCACTCATTTATTAATCATTGATGAGTAGTATAGCAAAATATCCACCTAGCACCATTATCTACCACCAGATAATATTTAGCATCCAGATCGACCATCATTTTGGCGTGATTAATTGAGTGAAGCCTTTCCCTTAAAAGAAAAATAAATTGTAGTTCAGTGCATCATACTCCTTAACACATGACTTATAAAAATCTACTACCTACGTCCCAAAATAAGTCTTTCGACTAAAGATTTTTTGTCTCAAAATAAATATCATTATAAGATTTTCAAGAAATAATTACACATATTCTGTCAAAATTGTCCCAAAATAAATATCATTATAAGTTATGAGACATTTTTTAAAATAAATATCATTATAAGATTTTTTGTCCCAAAATAAATATCATTATAAGATTTCAAGAAATAATTACTCATATTCTGCCAAAATAAGTGTCTTTCGACCAAAGATTTTAAAAAAATGGATGTCTCAACTAATATTCCTAAAGACTTTTGATTTACCTATTCTCTATCATTCTTCCTAATATACCCTTAAAGCTTCATTTAATATAACACATCCCAAAGAGACTCAATTATTTAAAATAGCTGAACTCAATTAATGTTCATGGATATTATGGTCAGAACACATTTTACAGCATATCATTAATTATATTTCTTAATTCTTATATTTTATCTACTAAAAACATTTATTTGGGACAGAGGTAGTAATAGTAATGGAAATTAATTAATAATGGGCAGTGTTGAATCCGTGTATAGGAAGGAGATTGGGGTCCCAAATTTTTTTAGTTGAACAGGAGGATGTCACTTTATCCGTGTCACCATTCCTTGCAATTTCTGTTCCAAAAAAAGGGGAAACTCTCCTCCTGAGAGCTTCCACACCCCAGTTTCATGAGAATGTGAGATGTAGGAGTCACCCCCACATTGCGGTTGCTAGGACTCGATCATTGGTCCTGTTCCAAATCTACTAACTCTTAACTAACTGAGCTACGCCCGTAAGGGCCTTCCTTGCAATTCCTTTTTGACTTTCTATACATTTGAGGACCCACATCCACCAAAATTCCTTTCTCTTCTTAATTTATGAAGAAAAAATAAAATAATATATTAAATTTATTGGTTAAGATGAGAGAGATTTAATTTTTAGAGTGTTGGAGAGGGGGTACTTATTAGAGTCAATTTTTTTAAGGCGTTAAAAAAGTAAAACTAAAATAAAAAAATAAGGTGTTTAAAGTGTGTTATTGGGTGTTTCTGTTGTAGTTGCCGTGGGGTGATGATTAGATCGATTGAGAGAGAGAGAGAGAGAGAGAGAGTGATTATGTAGTGATCATATCATATGTGCAGAGAGGCTAATTAAGTGACAGAACATAGGTCGGTTGTCTTCTTGAAATAGAATTTCGTAGAGAGCAAGTCGTACTCCATCTTTCTGAAATTATTGTATTACTTTTTTAAAAAAATAATTATTTTATTTAAAAAAAATTATTTAGAATATTAATTTTATCATTTATTTATATTATTTTTTATTTTAATTATGGATTACATACATACGAAAATTAAGTTAATTATTTTTTCTTAATATAAGTAATAAATAAACATTCCCTCGTGACTTAGATAGTGTGAAAATCTTTGAAATGCTCCCCCACTTTTTGGGAAGAACAAAAATAAATCAAAATGCTCACACATGGTGGGTGTTTTTTTTACCATGGTGGATTAGTATTTGTTTGATTTTTTTTTTCTTTTCTTTTTTTAAAAAGTAATTAGTGCACATATCACGACAGGCTAAATTGAATTAATTTATTATAGAATTTAATCATTTTAGTAAAATGCCCCACACGCTCCCTGTCCAACTCAATTCGGCAAAGCTGAAAAATTCACTAATGGTTTAACAGCTTGTACAAAAGTCAATATTACTTCAACTACATTTTTGCACCAAAATATTTGTAGGGCAAACTACACAATAGGTCCCTGTAGTTTTTGAATTTTTTGCTTTTCATCCCTGTACACAAATTTTTTGGTCAATCGAACCAATACACCTAAGTGGCCAACCTAGGTCAGGCTACCTCACCTAGATGCGACAACTTGGCTGAGGTGGTTCCTTGACGTGGTGGAGCTACAGAGGACTCATATGAAAACATACTTTGAACTTAGCAAACCTGATATGGGCACATAAGATCCCCTCATTGGCTCCAGAGGAACGATAACTTTGCGGCTGAGAGTCAATGATGTCCTATGCCCACCTGATCCACCTAGCCATTAACTTCACCAATGGTCCCAACATACGAGGGCAACCTGATTAGTCTCTCTCTCTCTCTCTCTCTCTCTCTCTCTCTCTCTCATTTTTCATTATTGAGCACTAAGGTTTTCAGCAAGACCTCCGTGCTATTGCTCTCTTGTCCTTGACCGTCTGAGAGTTGCTTGTTGGTCATATACTAATTCTCACACCGGAGAGTTTGAGGCAGGACAACCTCTTGGCTGCGGTTCACGTGTACTCATTTCTTGATCTTTGATGAGTAGTATAGCCAAATATCCACCTAGCCCCATTATCTACCACCAGATAATATTTAGCATCTAGACAGACCATCATTTAATTGAGTGATGTCTTTCCTTTAAAAGAAAAATAAATTGTAGTTTAGTGCACCATACTCCTTATTGCATGACTTATAAAAATCTATTACCTACGTCCCAAAATAAGTGTCTTTCGACCAAAGATTTTTTGTTTCAAAATAAGTATCGTTATAAGATTTCAAGAAACAATCGCACATATTTTCTGCCAAAACTGTTCGTATTTAAAACTCTCATTAAAGCAGGTTGTTAAGATGAAAGAGAAAAATACTTAGACAACTTATCTACAATAATTGAACTTAAATAAAGGTACATTAATTTTTTTAAAAACTTTTTTAATTTGTGTATAAATTACTAAAACGACACTTATTTTAAAACGGAGATAGTAATAGAAATAGTCTTACTCTCGTACATACTGTTGGTAGTTAGCACATTGGAGTGACTTTACGGTAGTGAAAGAAAACGAAGAGTTTAAGTAACGACCATGGTACATGACTTTTGTTTGCTCTTTGGACCATGCAAAAATATATGGCTGAATAGTAATAGTAAATCATTGATGATGATTTTCTTTGGTGTAATGGTAAAACAACGAGTAAATGACTTTACTAAAGAGTAATGTTATGAGTATTTAAAAAGTATTAAATTTTTTGTATCAAATAATGTGTTAACAGATGTAATAATTGATGTGATACAAAATTAAAAATTATAATTAATTTATATATATGTATATATATATATGAATTGAAAATAACCTTGTCTTGGTCATCATCGGTTCCGTATTATAATTATGATAGTCGTGTTGCTTAGAAATGGAGTATATTTTTAGGATTGACCCTCGAGAGAGTTAGATTTTATGGAAAAAGATGTTAGATAATGGAAATTAATTAATTAATTCTAATGGGCAGTGTAGATTCCGTGTATAGGAAGGAGATTGGGGTCCCAATTTCTAGGTAGTTGGGGTGATGTTTACTGATTAGATCGATGCAGAGAGAGAGAGAGAGAGAGAGAGTGATTATGTAATGATCATATCATATGTGCAGAGAGAGAGGATAATTAATTGACAGAACATAGGTCAATTGTCTTCTTGAAATAGAATTTCTCATCAGTGAGCAAAATGTAATAAACCTTCCCTCCTGTCTTAATATCAATCTTTGAAGAGTTCAGATCACACGTGCCATTTTTGTAGAATTAAATTATTTTGATACTCGTAAAATACGCCACACGCTCTCTAGCCAACTCAATTCGGCAAAGTTGAAAATTTCACTAATGGTTAACTGCTTGTACAAAAGTCAATATTACTTCAACTACATTGTTGCACCTAAATATTTGAAAGAAGAACAATATATAATTGCACTTGGTCATACTTATTATGAGACAAAAAATGTCTTGATCGAGAATGATAAGTCCAAGTCTCTGATTCAAGCTACACTAGCTAACTGAAATTCAATCAAGGGCCATGGCGAGTTCAATGGAAGCTAGATTCGACCATAGCTTATAGTTCCAAGCTACGGCTTCAAGTGTCGAGCGTTAGCTAAAGTGGCAAGCAGAAGTATTGAATGCGAGCATATAATTGTACAAGTGGAGACGTACTATGTCAACCATTTGTATCTTAATCGCAAATAATTTGAACCTCGTGTTATGTTTACAACGAACCGTGAAAATTATATATGTAGCAATTAAAGAAGTATTTTCGTTATCTCTAAAGAAAGCTAACGAACGATTGATGGATCTCATGAAAATCAAGATGCAGTTGAAAAAGATTTTAAGTTTTTTAGGAGGAAATTAAAGTGATATGTTTGTGAAGGTCCATAATAAGTACTAGAGTACAGGGTGGATGCATGATAGATATTTAATGAATAAATTGGAGGGCAGGGGTAGCCCCAAAACTATGAATGAAGAATTGAAGTTGGAGCACAAATGAGGGAAAAGCTATCACGTCTTCGATCATTAAATTTTTGATACGTTGTTGTTAGTGTAAATATGATTAATTTTCTGCACAAGTGAAGTGCCCTTAATTTTTGTTCGATTCAATACTAAACTAAACAATGGGAAAAAGCTTAATTAAACATTAATTGTTTACATATTTATTTATTGCTTTAATATTTGGCAGGGATAAATGTCTTTTGTCTTTCTTTGACAAACCATGCATGTCCGCAACTATAGACAACAAACATTTATCAATGTACCTTCTTGATAGATGGAGCATTTTCGATCTTAACAAGACATACTTGACATCTAATAAATGTTTGCAAATCTGATAAAGTTTGCTAATTGACCCAACAATTCAATTTAATTTGTTATACATATCATACATCATCAATATCCTTGTAATTATATATATATATATATATATATATATATATATGGTCATGTGATGTGGATGAACCTCTTCATCCATAGTGCTTACTAGTCTTAGATTGGATGATATCATGACAAATTTATTAGAATGAAAACAAAACAAGATTAAAAAAAAAAAAGTGGACAAATTCAAAATCATGGTTATCTTCTCAAGATAAGGGTAGACCCCCCACCTCACTCCACCACCCCACGCAAGTTTTATCCCTTCTTCCTTCAACTTGCTTAATTTAGTATACTTCCAAACTCCAAACTTGTGTAGTTTGAGTTGCCTCACAAAAACATCTACAAGTAAAATATTTCTGAATTATCAAGGAGTGAGAGCCTAATTAGTGGTGGATCGGTTGGGGGGGGGGGTGAAGTCCAAATCAACCAGTTTTGACTACTCCCTCCGTTCCAGATAAAAAGTCCACTTTTGATTTTTTTTTTTTTGTCAATTAAGCTAAAGTTTGACCAATAATTAACATAAATCTAGTGTTTTTACAAAGTTATTAAAGTTGTAATTCATAGTATTATTAAGATAGTTTTTAATTAATGAAATTTTATTTCTTAAAATATAAGTAAAGTATGTAAATTTTTTATTTAATTTAATTTTATGTTGACTTCTATAAAAGGAAAGTGGACTCTTTGTCTAGAACGGAGGCAGTATTTATTATCTCTCCTTAAAAAACGCAAGCATATCATGGTGGTCACATTGACCCATCGATGGAAAAAGTCACCATGCCACGTCAACTTACCTTCGCCAACGATCTAGGAAGTCGGAAACATAACCTCACCCCCTCATTTTGCTTTTGATCACTATGCTACGGCTCCGTAAGACATTAGTATAACTATTTATCCAATGTAAATGATGAAGTTGTATGATGAGAGGTCTTTGTAATTTGTAATCCCTCCGTTCTTTAATTATTGTCTTGTTTGACTCGACACACAGATTAAGAAAAAATAATTGACTTGATTATTAATATTGATATAATGTGTAATTTTCTTTAATACCCATGTATATGTGGCCCATAATTAAAGTAGGGGAAAAAGTAAGGGTAAAATGGTAAAAGCGATGTCCTAAAAAGAAAAATTTTCAAACAAGATAATTATTTTGGGACGAACAAAAAAGAAAAAGAAGACAATAATTTAGGGATGGAGGAAGTAAATCAGACACAAGAAAATCAAACACACTCGTTCAAAGAGCACATGTCGGATCTATGTACTAAAATCAAATATTTTGCAAGATAATTTAACAATTTTCAAGGTGGTGTGATAAAAAAACACAAAAATTCTCTGATTTAAAGAATGGGGTTCAGTACTTCAGTTTTATCAACGGAGTGATCGGAAAGAGTTGGAAGTTCATGCAGTCCGATTGGGAAACAGTCCAATTAGAATGGAGACTTTGTTTAAACTCCGCCCTGACATGCATTTTAGGCCCATTAGTTGCAAGGGGATCATTAGAATCCAGAGTGGAAGATGGGTAATGGGCTTCAATCAGCAAAACTTATAAGCTAGAGTGTGATACCTAAACCACAGATGATAGGCCCTTCCTTATGGTGCATGTAGATTAGGGTTTCAAATGAACCGAGCCGTTCATGGAAGTTTACGAAAGACTCGACTCGAACTTGGTTCAATTAAGGGCAAAATTTGAGCCGGTCATTTTTAGACAATTTTTATTCGCTAAATTTCACTATAATTATTTTCAATTGTTAAAGGACACTTTTGTTGCAAAATGTCACTATGCCCTTAAAAAACACAGACAGTGCACGTTGTGTATCGCAAAATACATTAACGATGCATCGCAACACAACACGATGCACATAAAAATACGGAAGCCCACGATGTGCAAAACAAGAAAGACGTAAATACAAATACCTTTTTACTTGCGATGCACCAAAAAAGCAAAAAATAGTGTTGTTTGTTGCATCGCAATGTACATGATATACATTTTATATGTAGTTTTATGGATGTGTGTTCAACAATTGACGATGCACATAATTCACATTTATTAACACAAAATCACAATTACATCGACGATGCACATTTCACACACATGACGATATACAAAAATTAACCTTGTATATATACAAAATGAGCTTCAAAAAAATTACAACATAACAAAAATTAACTTTGTATAGCCTCTTGACATGAACTAGCATTATGATTACAAAGTTTGTGACATCTACTACATATCCTTTTCTTTTTTTTCTTGTTGATTCACCATTTGATAAGATCCTTGTCGTCTTGAGACGTCCGGGTAATCTCTTTAATATAGGAGATAACATGGTCTCACCCCACAAGAATTTTGAAGCTCGTACCTTTACGTAGTTGCAATTGACATCAAGCTTCCCTCATAACACTTGACGTAATTGCTTGTTAAGAAGTAATTATCAACCATATCACTGATATTTTTTCCGAAGCTTACAATCACAATAGCTGCATGACAACACGGGAATCCTTAAATTTACCACTAATAGCATCAACATGTCCGCTTCCCCAAGTCAACCTATACACTTGGATCAGATAAAACCTCGTATATTGAGTTGGGTGTCATCCGACCGCCACGTGATCCCAATATTAAGGTACTCCTTCCACTTTGTATCCATCTTCTTACATAACAATATATTTCATCTCTTTCCATTTCCAAGTATATCACTAAACCATTTCATTATTTTCGATCTTATATAATCCACCATGCAAGTAATGGGAAGACCACGAGCCTCTAAAATTCAATTATTGAACGATTCAACAGCATTTGAGGTCATTTCGGCATACTTATTCTCGTGGCAATGTACAATCACCCACTTCTCGTATGAAATGGTGGCCAAGAAATCACATGCAAGCTGTCCCCCTTCTTTTTTGAATATATCAATTTTCTCATTAAACAGTCTAATGTTGAGGACAAACGCACAGTCCTTAAGTCTTGAACACAAGCTGCTGTGGAACGTTTTGGAATAGCGTTTACTGGTAAATATTTCTTTCAAGTTCCGATAAAGATGCACCAAGTAAAAGAAATACTTGGAACTCCCAAACACGTCGTGTATTGCTTCCATTAAACCAACATTACGATCGGATACAAAAAGCACTTCACGATCGATTGCTCCTTTTATCTTAGACAGAAACCAAGCCCAATTATCCTTATTTTCAGAACTTACAACAAAGAAATGCAAACGGGAACAGACTGCAAAGATATAAACAATATTTAATTAACAACAATTTTGTGATGCATACCAGTGTGCATCGCGATGCACAAAAGTGTACTACAAAAGTACTAATTTTGTGCATCGTGATGCACCACTTTCATTTTCTATGCACAATAATGTACTAAATGTATCTCTTATTAAATACAAGTACAAACAGGGGCATAAAAAAACATGATCAGCCTGTGATATTAATCAAAATAATGTTGAACATAAAAGGGAAAAATGTAGAACAAATGATCGTACCTTGATTTCCATCCTTGGCCGTGGCAGACAAAAAAGTGCCCTTGAATCGAGATTTAATAAATATCCCATCTATGAACAATATAAGACGGCAGTAGTTGAAACCATTTACGCATGCCCGAAATGAAATGAACAACATACTGAATCGATTCGTATCATCGTCAAATTCCAATAAAGCAAAGCTACCAGGATTATTCTTATGCAAGGCTTTAACGTACCACTGTAACTCCTGGAAAGATTCTTTGTATCAACCAAAAAGATTCTTTCGAGACTTCTCTACGTTCCTTCATGCCTTACTGTATGTTATCTCAAAGCCATAATTAGTCCTCATGTGATCAATTAAATCCTTCGGCGAATAGCTTGGTTAACTGCGAACATGGTCAAGAATCAACTGCCCAATGATACCACAATTCATCCTTTTCGAGTTATTATCGTCAACCATGGTCAAATGACAATTGTGTGAAAGTTTGCACTTGTACATGGATACCGATTCATCAACAGTTGAATATACAATCATCATTGTATTTCTTTTCACATGAAACGCTAATCTTATTTTTGTTGTTCTTAATGTAAACAAATTCAAAATCAATCTTGAATGGATACTTTATAAGCTGCGTGCGGAAATCTTCCACTCCACCTTTAAATATTTGACCAACACCAGTAATAAGATTTGTCCAATCAAAATTTAAGAGTTTCTTTCTTGTTTAAACATGACATATGTCGTATGCTGGGACACTTTCAACATCGCTTTTAGATCTTGAAGAATTGGTACAACTTCTATCAATGTACTCCTCATGATGCACAGCTTTTCTTTTACCTTTGTCAAGGTTTTGTGCATCGCAATGCAAGTTTTGTGTATCGTCATCTTCATAAACAGTTGCATCGTGTGTGTCTTCTGCAATCTCATCTCCATAATTCCCTTCTTTATTAATCCCGTAACTCAAACCAGTATCAATTTCAAACACATCAATAATGACAATAGAAACTGATAAAATTTTGACCAATGTTAATATGTTTTTGAAATCTTCTTCGTTAGTTAAACAACAATTGTTATGTGATCCTACAGTGTATTTTAAAGTACAAGTATACGATTAAAAATTGAAATATTTACCTCTGATACATTCGATCAACTTAGATAAACCAAAATTCTCTAAAATTGTCGAAATAATAGTATCTCCTCGAATTTCAAAGAACAACATGACATCGTTTGGTTTGTTGAATCCATTGATTTCGATTTCAAAATGAATTCGATATAGAACTGTTTTGATATTTTTTTAAGTTTCTTCAAGTTGATATGAATGAGAATTTTAGTAAGAAATCGTAGTGGAGATAAATACGTGATTGAAAGGAGTAAATCAAGGATATTGAACAGTTTGGGAACAAAAACATAAATTTACAGTTAGTACTTTTGATGATGCACATAATAACCCTTTTCACGATGCACAAAATATAAATGAAAAATAGTACTGTTATAATTAACGATGCACAAAATTATACTTGACGATGCACATTTCTTATACACAAGAAACTGAACAAAACAGTACTGTTATACTTCACGATGTACAACAATATACTTGACGATGCATATTTTTTAACACAAAAAATCACAAAAATTACATTGACGTTGCACACGATGCACACTTGTACTAGACGTGGAAAATGATGCATATTTTTTAATATAAAAATTACAAAATACATTGACGATGCACATTTCATGCACACACATGTCGGTGCACAAAATACATTTAAAAGCGTAGTATGTTGATACGGGGGCAGTTTTAGAACAAATAGCCAATTTATCACTTAAAGGGACTTAAATAAAAACAAATATAGTGGACTTAAGCGGTTGAATATTCAGTAAATTACTGGCCGGTCCATTTTCTGAAACTTTTTTTCTCTCTAGTCCACCTTTTTTTTTAACCGCTAAAAGGCATTTTGAGAATTTTCTTCCTAAAATGCCCTCAACAACATAGTTGCTTCAGATTTGAGGTTCAAATTGATGTATAAATGATTTCATGTTGTTAATATAGTCTCCCCTCATGTTTGGGTATCAATTTCCATGCATAGAGCACGAATTTGATCAAATTCAAATTTTTTGAGTTCATCCCGTTTATCTTTGTTCTTGGGCTGTTTTGGTCACTTTAATCTATGTTTTAAGCTTTGAATTTGTTTAAAATCAATCCCATATTGTTATCCTAACTTAATACTACATTTATGCACAATTTTTCTACCAAAAAAATACTATTTTCGAGATCAAAATTGAGCTTGGCAGTGTGATGTTCGAAAATAGAGGGAGATGTGCTTGGACTGATTTTGAGACTTTAATCAATGATTTGAGTTTGAATTTTGTATAATATCATTACTATACTGTTATAGGAAGTCAATACCATGTTTGTATATAAATTTTCTAACAAAAAATAACCATTTTGATCGATTTTGATATTATATTAAATTGGGCATCGGGATGCCTTTAATTCGCCAATCACAGTATGCTGGGCAACGCAACGGGGCCTTGGTTGCTCATCGCGATGCCATTTTTGCTCATCGCGATGCCTTGGTTGCTCATCACGATGATTAACCCACGCGATGCCTTGGATTACTTATCGCGATGCCTTGGGTTACTGATGCGCGCATGTTTTTCTTTTATTAATGGTATAATCGTCCTTTCGCCCCAAAAATGTCTTTTTCTGGTTTTTAAAAAAGATGAGTGGACTGAAGAGATTACAAATGTTTAAAAAGGCACCGGCCTGTAATTCACCCTTGAATATTCCACAAAAGGTATCGGCCCGTAATTTTTCCTTCAATTAAAAATGAACCAAGCTTGAGCAAAAATCTAAATGTGTTTGCTGCATGAGCGAGCTTGAATATTAAAATAAAACTCATAAATATGTTCGTGAACGATTTGTGATAATATATAAATATAAATATATAAATATAAATATATATATATATATATATATATATATATATATATATAGACACACACACACGTATATTAACTTATTTAGACATAATTTACATATATAAATACATATCAAAATTATGACACAAGTTTGTTTTGTACATAGGTATTATATTTTTTTAGGGTAAATTACAAAGAACCCCCCTCAACTATTGGTCAAGTTTGAGTTACCTCCCTCAACTACTAATTGAAGTAATGCGCCCCCCTAAACTATAATATTTTCTTAAATTGCACATTCTATTTAGGCAATACTATTTGAATTGACGAAATTTGCCCACCTAATACTCACATGTCCATCTGTACATATTATTTTTACTATAATATTCAAAAGAAAGATAAGCAATTGGTTTTTTGACAATCTTTTTGCACAAAGAGAGTGTTAGAATAATAAGGGTAAAATATTCAATTAAAATAGTAATAGGGCTTTATTATTGAAAAAAATACTTAAATATGGTCGCATGAGTCTCGGGTGAGCATCTTACGTCAACTCAAATTGCAGTGCCTAAACAGAAGTTGTGATTAAGAAAAATGTTATAGCTGAGGGGGACATTGCTTCAATTGGTAGTTGAGGAGGAAAATTTGAACCCAGTCCATAGTTGAGGGGGGTTATTTATAATTTACCTTTTTTTATTATGATGGTTCGAGTTTTATCATCAATAATTTGCATATTCATGTACACACGAGTTGGGCGAAACCCGTTCACTAACAATTGAAACATGAGTCTAAGTCAACTCCGAGCATTTGATGAAGGGACAAATCTAAAGGCAACCCGAATATCATGCCACAGATTATCTCGAGGCCCAAACAATATATTCTACAATAAAGTTGCCAATTTAATAATAATATTTAGTAATTAGGGATTATATTTAAGAAATAATGATTAGGTACTACTTTTAGAATGCTTCTCTCTTTATTGGTTTAGTATCTATGGTAAGTCTTTTCTTAGAAAATAAGTCATCTAGAATATTCTTGTAATAGTATAAATAGCTAGGAAAGCAATCAATAAAACAGTCTTGATATTATTCATATTTTCTCATAACACTTCGCGTGTTCTTGGGTGATTGATTCCCCCATTAAATCAAGCACCGAGGCTTGGTGAATTAATCCTCGTTTACTGATCTACGCTCTTTGTTTAGCAGAAATCAGCCCCTATCAAAGGCATCCGGAAGCAACCTAGGGTTTTATCCCTTTTTCCACAGATTGATTTGAGTTTCCCCTATCTTTCCTACATTAGTTTTGGTATCAGAGCAAACCGATCCCTTCCTTTGTTTTGTCTGTTCATCGTCATCTCTTCAGATCAGTTCAAGTTTCTTTGTCGCAACACCAACAATTTCAGTCCATTAGTAGCAGCAACTTAATCAATAGCAAAGTAGGCAGCCGTTGATTTGTTAGGGTTGCAGAATAACCCTAGATCTAAAAGACTTCAAAATTAGAAATTTCAACATGCCCCTCCAATTCTCGAAGTTTATTTAGCCTTTATAGTATCCAAAAAGTGCATCCAATCCCCTCTAGTATCTAGTAAGTGCATCTAGCTCCTTTAATATCCAGTAACTGCATCTAGCCCCCTCTAGTATCCAGTAACTGCATCCAGCCCTCTCTAAGTTCCAGAGAGTACAATCAGCTTCCTCCGGTTACCGAAAAGTTATAAAAATCATATAAATTACAATGTTTGATATCTTCTAGCCCTTCACTGAATCCATAACTCCGCAACCATTGTTGATTGGAGTAAACCACGTATCTATGATGAAGAAATGGTCATTGATTTCGCTAAACAACCAAAATCCAGCCTAGAGTTTGTAGATGATTGGTCTAAGCCTCCAAGTTAGGATGAAAGGCTAAATGAATTCACTCATTGTTGTGCGATCATTGATTTCCCAAAGGCTATCAACTTACCTCAAGTGATGACATCCAATAAAGGCTGTGAGATTTGGCTACAAGATGGAAAATATTTAACAAGTACTTTGTGCTTTATTGGTGAAAATCCTGGAATTAACCACTCCTATACTGATCGGTTTGACCTCCCCCATACGGAGTCATCTTCTTTGAGCTACATTAAGAACTTGTTAATACATGAGTTCATCATGTTCCACTGGACTGATTGGATGGATGTTGTCACCCAAGTTGGGAAGTTTAGGATTCGCCATGGATAGTGGTTTTTACAGATTCTAGCGTTGAGGCCTAGTGGAAGGACAAACATGAAACAAACTCTTTCTGCCCTACTTCAAATTCGAGGACAAATTTTTTTCAAAGCCGAGGAAAATGATGCAAGGAAAAATCTAAGGACAGCCCGAATATCATGCCACAGATTATCTCGAGGCCCAAACAGTATATTCTGCAATATAGTTGCCAGTTTAATAATAATATTTAGCAATTAGGGATTATATTTAAGAATTAATGATTAGGTACTACTTTTAAATGCTTCTCTCTTTATTGGTTTAGTATCTAAGGTAAGTCTTTTATTGGAAAATAAGTCATTTAGAATATTTTTGTAATAGTATAAATAGTGATCCAGGGACAAATCTAAGAGCAGCCCGAATATCATGCCACAGATTATCTCGAGGCCCAAAGAGTATATTCTGCAATATAGTTGCCAATTTAATAACAATATTTAGTAATATAGGGATATATATATATATAATAATTAATGATTAAATCAAGCACCAAGGCTTGGACGAGTGAATTAATCCTCGTTTACTGATCTACGATCTTTGTTTAGCGGAAATCAGCCCCTATCAAAGGCATCTGGAAAGAACCTAGGGTTTTATCACTTTTGCTGCAGATTGATTTGGGTTTCCCCTATCTTTTCTGCATCAGCATTACATATGCAATTTTAAATGAGACCGAGATTGAGTCTGAGTAACTAAAAATAAAACAAGCCAAGTCTAAGCATGCCAAAGCTATATTTCAACTCCGTTCATTAGACTAAAGGCTTGTTTGTTGCGGTTGATGGTTTATAGCTAAATGAATAATAGACTGTTTGTTGCAGCTGTTTAGAAGCAACTTATGAGCTGTCATGAGTTACATGTGACTATTTGTCAAAAAAAATTTAAAATGGCTAATTCTGAATAAAATAACCAAAATACCCTAATATTTAACGTGACTTGTCATAGATTCGTTTTTGACTTGGCCAAAATGCAAGTTAGTGCAAATAAGTATACACCAAATCTTATGGGATCCGACTTTTCAATTCGTTCCAACTAAACTCAACATTAATTTTTTTTTTCACTTATACAAGTACCTAATTAACCATGTTAATAATTCTGAATCTTCAATTTGTGTTAGAAATCTCTCTCTCTCTAAATTTTAAGGAAATTGTATACTTCAAAAATTCAGTCCAAGTTACTTTGAGAGGGAGAATAATTGTTTGCTTTTAACTTCCAAGGTTAAGAAATGAAGGACAACAACAAAGATAAATATTTGCTCGTTGGAGGTAAGTTTAGTGCTCTGTTTTGGGTTTGCAAATGCCTAAGAAGAATATAAGTATTAATTACATCATCAAAGGCAATATTAATTATGTATACATACTTCTCTAAAACTCGATACTATCAGAATGAAAATTACAAGACTTGATAACTGCTTGCTTTTAAACAAGTTAGATCCTCCCTCTCAAAATCAAGAAGAATCACCCAGTACACCCTTCAGTCCAAGGTTGAAAATTAATGGTCAAAAGAAAAAGGGATAATGACACTACTAGTTCCTCGACTATGGCTAATTCCACCATTAGTCCCTTAACAAATTTTTTTCATATTTTTGTCCCTTAACTATGAAAATTAGACACGGTTGGTCCTTTTGTTGGATGCCGTTAATATTTTTCCATTAAGTCCGTCATGTGCCCATCACGTGCCTTTAGTTAAGGGTATTTATGGAATTTTACGTGCAAAGATATTTTTTAACTTTTAAAATAATATATTATTTTCTCTCTCTCCCCCCAACCCCCCCTACGTAACTGGCTCCTTCCGCCGTGCTCTTCCTCCCCTCTCTGCCAATCCACCATTTCTTCTTCTTCTTTGTCTCTTCTCTTCTTCTTCCCCAGAATTCGAGTTTGACCCAAGAAAACCTCACTCCTCACTCCCAACCCTCCAACGATGCCGATTCGATATCCCAACTCCTCCTCCAACAACACAACCCATTCCACGCCATCAACAGCGTTGGCATCACCACCCTCACCTCAAACCTAGTCCACCAAATACTCCTCCGCCTCAAAAACACCTCCGATATCGCCCTCTCCTTCTTCACCTGGGCCCACCACCACCTCCACGACTCCTCCTCCTACGACATCCTCATCGACATCTTAGCCAAATCACGCCGGCTCGACGTCGCCTAGCAACTCATCCTCGAAATGGACTACCCCACCTCCACCACTTTCTCCATCTTCATCCGTCGCCTCATCTCCGCTGGCCTCACCCAACAAGTCATCCTCGCATTCAACCACATGGGGTGGAAAATTTGATTTTGATTTGTTGGTGCAATGGATTTTTTGATTTTCTTGGCAACCAAACAGGGGTTTTAAATGCACAAAATTGAAAAATCAAGATTTTGTTTAAACTCTTTTCTAGAGAGAGAGAGAGAGAGAGATTGTTGAGGAGAGAGGAAGCTTAAAGATGGAAGATGAAGGGGAGGAGGGAGGAGAGAAAGAGTTTAGATTGAATGAACGATCTGGGTTGTCGCAGCAACAGTGGAAGGAGTGTGAGTGGGGAGAAATGGAGAAAAAAGGCTTATTAAATGTTGGAGTAGACGGTGAGTGTATGTATGAATCTGGTTTTGTGTGTATGTGTGTATGAATCTGGGTCTGGATTTTGATTAAAGAGCCATGGTTGAATCTGGTTTTGTGTGTGTGTGTGTGAATTTGAGATTGGTGTTTGAAGAATTGGTGAAGAAGATGTAGGTAAAATTCCCTTTTTGCCCTTGGTTAAACGCATGTGAGAGGCACATGACAGACTTAAGAGAAAAATACTAACGGCATCCACCAAAAGGACTAACCGTGTCTAATTTTCATAGTCAATGGACAAAAATTTAAAATTTTTTTTGTTAAGGTACTATTGGTGGAATTGGCCATAGTCAAGGGACTAGTAGTGTCATTAACCCAAAGAAAAAAAAAGGATCATTAGTAAAATACTGTACATAATTAAGAGAAACACCAGCAGCATAGAGAGAAGCATTAACAGTCCAAGTCATCTGATCTTTCATCGGGCACGGGTGGACTTGCAACTAGATAGCTATCGATATAGATTTTGGCATCAATTTTTCAAAAATCAATCAGATTTGAAGCAATTTTCAGATTTGATTATAGAAAATCAACCAACAAATTCAAAAAAGACAGACAGAAAGAGAGAAAGAGAGAGAAAACGTACCAGGTTGATGCCGTCGTTGCTGTTGCCGTCGTTGCTGCTATCGTTCGCTTGCGACCATGGGCAACTGTTGTCGTCGCCTGCACTCTCTTCTTTCCCTCTATATTGATGTATGAGCAAGTTCAACCTTTGCTTTGGAACGGTATAATCGGGGGCAATTTAGGAATATACAATTTTCATTAATCATCAGTGCTTCCGTGTTTTGAAGTGGTAAAAAAAAAAAGCTTTAAATTTGGGCTTTTTAGGTTTAGCTTCTCTATGCACTAAAGAGCTTATACCCTACTTTTTGGCCTTTGATTTATATGTGGAAACAAACGCTCTAAAATTGGCTTATTTTATGGAAAAATTGTGGCCGGTCCCCTTTCTTAGATTTTTAATTATTTAAATTAACTATAATTATTTTCAATCGCTTAAGTTTATTTTAAGTGATAAATTGACTATTTGTTCTAAAATTACCCCCGTAATAACATATTACATTTTTAAAGTTTATTTTGTGCATCGTCATGTTTGCTAAATGTGCATCGTCAATGTATTTTGTGAATTTGTGTTTAAGAAATGTGCATCGTCAAGTATAAAATGTGCATCGTCAATGTAATTTGTGAATTTGTGTTAAGAAATGTGTAACGTCAAGTATAATTTTGTGCATCGTCAATATAATTTGTGAATTTGTGTTAAGAAATGTGCATCGTCAAGTATAACAGTACTAATTCAGTATAATTTTGAGTGTAAGAAACGTGCATCGTCATGTTTGCTAAATATATATCGTCAATGTAATTTGTGCATTTTGCATTAAGAATTGTGCATCGTCAAATATACTTTTGTACATCGTCAAGTATAACATTACTAATTCAGTATATTTTTGTGTATAAGAAATGTGGTCGTCATGTGTGCTAAATGTGCATCGTCAAAGTAATTTGTCAATTTTGTATTAAGAAATGTGCATCATCAAAATATAATTTTGTGTATCGTCAAGTATAACAAGTATAATGTGTGTTAAGAAATGTGCATCGTCAAGTATAATTTTTGTGTATCGTCAACTGTAATAATAGTAATTTGTATTAATTCCTATTGTTATTACAAAAGTTATCAAGAATACAATTCATAACACACAATTCGTATTCTATGATATGAATTTGGTGGTACAGAATAGGAAAACCTTGTCTATATACATGGGGTGGCCCTACCCTGTTACACAAAGAGATTCGATGTCGTTGAATGGCGTCGACTCTGGCCCAGAATTTTGTTGAACCCTTTTTTATTATGTTATAAGAAGCTTGCAAAGATGTGATATACTTCTCAAGCACATAGTTCTTTAGCATCTCCATGCCAATTTGCCATGCTTCTCCATAATGTAGCACCGAAAGAACACCCAACGCGTGCATGGCCTTAAAGTATCTATCCCTTGCAAGATACTCCCACAATGACGATATGATGGCTAAGTCGAGTGTTCCATTGTAGAAGAATATGCGAATGGTTATTTGGTGGAGCATTCCTCTGTTTCTGAGTTAATTTTATGCAGAAATGATCGTGTGCTTGCAGGGAAGCTTCACCCAAAAACAACCTACGGCGGAAGAGACCTTACATTGACAAATTCTGGAGGACCACTTCCTCATTGCCAGCATCGGAAAACATCTTACAAATTTGTTGGAGGTTGAGGACATCTCTGAATGACAATGCAACAACCATTTGAAATATAACTAATAGAATCTCATAAGGTAGGTGTGTCAATATTATTTTTTGTTTGTTTATTGTATTTGATAAGGAAAATGTTTATAATTTGCTTTTTGGTTTTTGCTGGTAGATTTTGTCTAAACAATATCAAGTCATCCCATATTTATAGGTAATTTGAAAGTTGTATTGTTTAATAGGGGGCATTGGACAGTCACTTCTTTTAAAGTTTGAAAAGATATTTATCTTTCTTATAGAATTCTAAAAGACATTTATCATATGCGTGCGACTCCAACTGAACAAACTAAGTGTATGACTCCAACTGAACAAATCCGACGCAAATTTGTTAATTTTTTGTTTTGACCCCTCAACCATCTTGGAGTGTTCAGTTGTAAATGGTTAGTAAATAAGTTAGAAAGGAGGACCCATGAAATATACATCAGCTGCCACGTTATTAGGTACAAAATTTTTTGTACTCTTTAGGTGGCTAACACATTGCTCCTTGAAAAGCTCCAACATTTTAAATTTTGAATTTTGGTGTCAATTTGAAACCCCCAAATTGAAATATCATATCAACATTTTAGTATTTATGTTTGCTAAGAAATTCTTTATCATTTTTTTTTGGAGTCTTGTGATGCATTTTAATTTTTTTTTGTCGTGGGCCGATAGTGGTCCATTTAGCCCGAAGCCCACCCGGGTTAGAGTTAGGGCCACAGTAGTAGTGGCTCAAAAAATTGGACCGTTTAGCCTGCGGACCGTTAGGACCGGCCCTTAAGGCCAGCCCATTTAACATATACTTCTACTTGATTTGGTAGAAAAGGAAAAATTTTTTGTATGGACAGGAAATTGGATAAAATTTTGAAATTTAAAGGATAATCATAGTGGCATTTAGGACATTTGATATCTATATATATATAATGACAACTGAGTTTTTGTACCAGCTAAAAATGGCAATTTCTCGCCTAAATCAGCTTGCCTAAAATGGAAACCCCTATTTACTAAGCAATTAATGTATTAATTAAATAATACACAAAACAAAATCGTAAATTTCTTGGAACTTGCACCAAAATTTAAAGCACTTTATGAACCCAGACTTGTGCATTGTTGGAAAATTTATCCTTTGAACAACTAAAACTAATAGTGTTCCAAATTAATATATTAGTTAAAAACCGAGATCTACATTGAAATCTTAAATATTCAGAATTTTATCCCTTTTATTTGCTAAAATAAACTATTTATTTTTCTACATTGTTAATAACAAAATGTATTTGATGCATTGGAAATGACGATAAATGAATCTTTACTCATTGGGCAGTCGAAACATTATATGAACAATTGAATAACTGATCAAATTTTGTCTTCTAAAATTAGTATAAATAGCATGATTCATGTATTTACATACATTTGAAAAACTAAAGTTAATTAATTGAAGGAAAAAAATAGATTACGATTCCACCGATGACAACTCAGTCCAACCCTTCTTTGTGAAGGTGAGGAATTGACCGATTTGATAATGTAAAAGATCACATAAAAAATTTTAAAGTAACCATATGAATATCTATTAAATTGGATTTAATGAACATTCCAAAATAAATTAGCAACAACTAAAAATTAAAATGAGGGAGATCGAATAGATCTTAATCAAATAAATAGTAAGGAAATATTTCCGGAAAAAAACTTAAAAATGTAAGTCTCTAATTTTTAAATCGGAAATAAATTAGAAAAAATTTGAAAAAAAAATACATTTGTGAAATATTTTTGTTTCTTTTCTACAATATTATATGTAATATACCGAAATCCGTTTACATTTTAAAAAATCAATATCTTACAACAAAAAATGTTCAAAAAAGGTAAACATCACACTAGATTTTTCGCACATACTTTTCCCAAATCCGAACATCTATATCACAAAAAATTACATGAAAATTTGATAATTTTCAGAACATACAAAACGTATATTTGAAGAACTTAAGTAAAAGCATATATTTTTTTTTTAAATACCAGTCAAAGATTTGGTGGAATTTTAGCACAAACCAAATGACCAAGGAGATTTTTTGTTTGACTGATAACCAATGAGGAAAAGTTTTCTCTAAGTGATCAATAGAACTGAAGGTTGAAAGCGGAGAATGAGTAAGCTCTAAAATAAAATGAAATAGTATTAGAGTTTGGTCAATACTGTGTATGGGGTTTCTTTTGGGCCCAAATTATTTGAGTTTTTTTTAAAAATGGGCAACAAGTATGATATATATATATATATATATATATATATATATATACTCCCTCCGTCTTGGATAAATGTTCCTACTTATATTTTTGGATATCTCAACTAATGTTTCTAAAGACTTTTGATCTACCTATTTTCTACAATTCTTCCTAATTTACCCTTAAAACTTCATTTAATATAACACATCCCAAAGAAACCAAATTATTTAGAATAGTTAAACTAAATTAATGTTCATGGGTATTATCGTCAGAACATATTTTACAGCACATCATTAATTATATTTCTTAATTCTTGTGCTTTATCAACTAGGAACATTTATCCGGGACGGAGGGAGTATATTTAAAACATATACTCTTTCCGTCCCTTAATTATTGTCTTGTTTGACCCGGCACACGGATTAAGAAAAAATAATTGACTTGATTATTAATATTGGTTTAATATGTAATTTTTCTTAATACCCATGTATGTGGTTCATAATTAAAGTATGAGAAAAAGTAAGAGTAAAATGGTAAAAGTGATATTTTAAAAAGGAAAATTTTCAAACAAGACAATTATTCTGAAACTGACAAAAAAAGAAAAGAAGACAATAATTTAGAGACGAAGGGAGTATATCATAATTGTTGCGCAATACACATTTCCGTAATGGACCATGAATTTATACGTAGTGATGGTTGAGTAATTTGGCCCGCTTTTATTGGCCGTACTTAATTGAATTTGCATTATAAATTCAATTATTTAATAAATGTGTATTGGTTTAAAATATGACACTACCCAATGATATTTCAGTCATTTGATAGTTGAAATAAAATAATTAATTTAAATTAATTAACATATATTTTATCTTTTGTAATTATTATAAATAGATTTATTCTTTTATTTATATGTGATGAAGAAGAAAAATCAACAAATAAAATAACAAATGTTGTGTATAAGGAAATTAATAAATTTTTTTCAGAATCTATAATATTATCGATACAATGATATATTTTTATTTAAGTAATTGTCCCCAACATTACTTTTTCGTTATTTATTCTTTTAATTTTGTTTTTCCTCTTAATTTTGTTTAAATATAATTTAATTAAAAAAGATATATGTTCGTGCGTTTAACGCACGGGTGTAAAACTAGTTGGTGCTAAAGAGTAAAGAGTCACAAATCACAATCGCACAAATTGTTAAACTTGAAGGGAAACATTTGAGATATCCAATACTCGAGGGGGATTAATTGAAAAAGATTAAAGGTTAGGAAGGTAATGTAACTCAAGTCAGCTTCTTCTCCGTTCTAGGGTTTAAGCAGTCTCCTTCCACCAGCTCCAAACCCTCCTCTTTCCCGCACCGTACAATTGAACGGACTCTCAGCAAATCTCCGACGGAAGAGGAGGACTGAGAAGATTAATCAAAGATGCAGCACGACGAGGTTATATGGCAAGTTATTCGGCACAATCACTGTAGTTTCATGACCAAGTGAGTCAACTCAGCTTCATCAATGTTCAAATCAAGCCCTTCTGCTTCATGAGATTTGCTTATTAGGAAATTTTTGGTGTTCTAATGTTTATTGTGTTAATTAGGATAACCACGGGAAATTTTTGTCGGAATCCATATAACGTGACTGGAATTTGTAACCGGAGCTCGTGTCCCCTCGCCAATAGTCGGTACGCCACAATTCGAGATCACGACGGTATTCTCTTTAGCCTTTTGTTATTTTTTCAGCTTCGCCGTTCTATCTAATGTTCGTGTGTTTGTGTGAAGCTAACTGGTTAGTATCTGCTTTTGTTTTAAAACGTTGTATAGTCGTATCGGGCTAAATTTTTCATTTTCATTTTTATGATTCAATATGATCCTATAGTCATTTAAAGTTACGTGTACGCATACCTGTGTTTTAGGGTTATTTTGCAATTTTTAGCTTCTTTCCCTTTTTTTTTTTTTTTCTGTGCCAACAAGTTTTTGTATTGAAGAAGCTTTGAATTTTAGCCCTAGAATCTGCAACTAGATTATTCTGTGGTGAGCTGTCAAATGTGGGTTGCTACGTTTCAAAATGAGTAGCATAAGTTCTGATAAAGGACTTGGGTTCACACTGATGCTGAAATTGATTTCTCGAGGTGTAATGATTAAAAGTACGGAGTGCAGTGATTAATAAAAAATAAAATTGTGGTTTATAGGTAATAAGATATGTTGAAGTAAATGAGGAAAAGTTTTAAACAGTACATACACTGATATATCTCTGCATTACCAAATTTATAAACATTTTATTAGTGAAGTTCTTACTTCTTAGATCAGCTTCTTATTTCGTATAAACATGATACTCGACAGAACAAACCCCCCCACTGTCTGCTCGGTGGTAGTACTCTGCAGGAAGATGATACACTCTCATGAGGACCATAATCTTTACCGTCGAACTTACTATGGCAATTTTACCGAGTATGCATTTGCTTCTCTCTCTGAGTAAGGATATCCTGTTTAGACTTGCTGATCAAGCTCATTTATATGCTCCGTCTTGTTTAATATTAAGAGTTTTACTCGGTTTAAACCCAATTTGGAGCAAGACCCTGAAATTGAGAGTTATCTTGGCTACTCATATAGTAAACCACAATTGATCAGTCCTGACAATTTAGTTTCCCATTGATATTTAAGTTCTTTTTTCGTGTGTTCGAAGTCTTAGCCTAATGACGCGGGTATAACTTTGTCAGATGACTTTCCACGCAAATCCTAAGAATGTTCATGTAAATGCTTGGGTTGAGTTGAGTGTTCGAAGTCTTGATATTGGATTTTAGAAGTCCAGCTGCTGGTTATACGTATCTGTTTAAAACAGTGGGCTTAGCAGCCTTAGCTTGGTAAATGAACAGTCAAGTTATCCATTTAGAAAGTAGCATGAATGATAAGACGAAACTTTTGATGCGTGGAGAAGTTGTTGAACATGCTAGCTTTGTGTTATTCTTATTTATTTTCTGTTGCATTGTAATAATTATTCACATTGATGTGTATGTATAGTAGCTTAGCCTTGTGATTCATTATTCTAGTTGCTTTTGATATTTATTTTAATCTTTTTGCAGGAGTCTTCTACTTATATATGAAGACTATAGAAAGGGCTCATATGCCAAACAAGTTGTGGGAAAGAGTAAAATTGCCCAGAAATTACGAGAATGCCCTTGAAATCATCGACAAACATCTGGTACAGGAGCATCTGGTTTGAGCAATGCATAGTACTTTGGATTGGTGGTTATTAGCTTGAAAGACTGATACATTTTCTTACTATGAAATCACAGATGTATTGGCCCAAGTTTCTTGCACACAAGACAAAACAGCGATTGACAAAAATGACGCAGATGCGGATACGCATGAGGAAGCTCGCCTTGAAAACAAGGTTCGTGGATATCTTTTTCTCCTAGGTTTCATGTTCCACCAATGCTTGCATTCACTTGAATCTCTTTTCTGGCAAAGCTGGCTCTAAAAAGACCTCGAAGGCTCTATCTTGTTATAGAAAAGCAGTATATAAATAACTAGTGACTGTGTTTTAGGTGCGGTATTTCAGTATTTGAATGTTCTGTGTAATTTTTATCTGTTTGGAGATTTATCTGATGAATCATTTGCTGTTTCTTGGTATAATTTGATATGACTTGGGATGTATAAGAGAATGCAATCAAAATTCCTACTTACTGAGGTGGTCGATGTTTGAAGATTATTGTTAGGGATAATGCGTTAGTTGAGATGATAATTGTAGAGATGAAATATGCCAAACCTTTGGGAAACTAGAGATGAAATATGCTTTTGTGCGTGTGTGTGCCGGGGGGGGGGATGCCAGATTGCCGAGGCAGCTGTGAATTGTGATTGCTAATGAAACAATGGATGAGTTAGAAGTTGGGCTCTAGGTTTGCTTTGTAAACTTTACATCGAGAGGCTTGCGCCAAGGAGATCCTCTCTCCCCCTTTCTTTTTATTATTGTTATGGAAGCGTCGAGCAGGCTTTTGGACGCATCAGTTTCGGGTGGTTTTATTCGAGGTTTTGAGGAGGGAAGTATTAGAGCGTCAGTGGTGACGGTGTCTCACTTTTTGCGGATGATACTCTTGTCTTTTTTGAGGCGTAGGCTTCTAGTCATTTATGTCGTGCTGCTATTTTTTCAAGCATCTTTGGGGTTGAGGATAAACAATCCAAAGAGCGAGATTTATTCAGCAGAGTATGTGGAGAGCATTGCTTTTTTGGCCTCTTTTTTTGGGTGCAAGATTGGCGCCTTTCCAACTTCTTATCTTGTCTTCCTTTAGGGGCTTCTACTATAAGTAAAGATATTTGGAATTCGGTGATTGAAAGTTTTGAACGGCGGTTGGCATGGTGACAATTGTTGTTTAATGGAGGCAAGCTTACCCTCATAAAGAGTACTCTCTGTAGCTTACTTACGTACTTCATGTCGATCTTTTCCCTTCCTTCTTCTGTGGCAAGAGGTTAGAAAAATTAGAACGGGATTTCCTGTGGGAAGGCCAGTTGGAGGAGCGTAAGTACCATCTGATTAAGTGGGAGCCCGTGTGCTCCAATCTGAGAGGAGGCAGGTTAGGGATCAAAAAGCTTATGGTTTTTATTATTGCCTTAATAGGAAAATGGCTTTAGAGATTTTTGATAGAGAAAGAGGCTTTTTGGAGGAAAGTGGTGAAAGGGATTAGGAAAGGGTGGGACTCGTTTAAGCGGTTTACTTCCTTTGAAGTAGGTAATAGAGCCTCGGTTACATTTTTTTTTTGATAAGAATAGAGCCTCGGTTACATTTTGGAAAGATAAGTGTTGTGGGGATATGGAGTTATGGAGAATCTTCCCTTTTTTGTTCAATATTGCGGTCAACAAGGAGGAGTTTGTTAATTCCGTTTAACAAATTGTGGATGGAGTCGTTACATGGAATCCCTCATTTGAAGGCACCCTCAAGATTGGGAGTTAGACTATCTTCGGTTATTTTTTGAGCTTCTGTACGCTCAGAAGGTGCAATGTGATAGAGAAGATAAAGTTTTGTGGGAAGGGGCAATAAACAGGGCTTTCTAAGTTAAATCTTATTATTAGAAGCTGACATGTGGAAATCAAAGGCGGAGACGAGAGTGGCTTTTTTCATCTGGAGGCTGCAAATCAAGCGTTCTAATAGGAGACAATTTGCGGGCCTGGAAAAGAATTATTGGTAACAGGTGTTATATGTGCAAGGGCGATGGGGAAAGTGTAAATCTCCTCTTGTTGCACTGTCTAGTAGCAAAGGAGATATGGGATTTCATTCTTAATCTGTTTCAGTTATCTTGGGCTATGCCGAGATCGGTAAAGGAACTTCTTCCTAGTTGGTCGCTGTACAAGCGATGGAGGAATAGTTTTTGGGATGTTGCTCCACGAGCAGTGTGCTGGATGGTGTGGAGGGAAAGGAACAGCAGAGTTTTTGAGAACAAAGAGCTGAGTATTATTAGGTTGAAGGATTTGATTCTTCAGACTTTATTCTTTTGGTGCGCAGATTCAGTCCTGACAGGTGTTGACCCTTTTGTAGAGTTTGTGGATAGTATTTCCACTTCTTAAAGTGGTTATGTTGATAGTATACTTCTTGTGTACATAGGATGCGGCATTTGTTTTGATGCTTTATTTATATATTCATCTTACTTATAAAAAAAAAAAGAAGACTAATCAAACAGTGTAGCAAATGTCAGCACGGTTTGTGGCCATAAATTAGTTAGGTAATCAGTTTGTGATGTAGAGGCTCTATGCAAGGATGTTCTGTTGGAAGCTCTGATCAGTTAACGTGAAGGCCACTGATTGGAATTTGGTTAGTGCGGATATAGGCAGATGTGCTATATTGGCTCCGTTAATAAATGGAGAAAATTGATATATGATTTTGTTCATTTTTTAAAATCAGGTTCATTGGAGGGGTCAGCCGGTGCAAAGTTATGATACTGTTTTGGTAGAGCATCACTGTAGGGCCTTTTCTTTGTGTTACCATGTGAGGCCCCTTGTGTTAGACATGCACTTCGTTCTAAATAAGAAGATAATACATAAGAAAAAATATAAATATGTTTTTCGCTCTACGATTGACTAATTTGAAAAAACAAAATTGAAATTAACTCATGTCAGCCTTAGTCCCAATCACTTGGGGTCCGCTACATGAATCCTTTTCTCCCATTCAATTTGGTCTGAAGAAAGGTGATCACAAAAGCCACACTCATTTATATCTTTTTTTTTTAACACTGATGTCCATGTTAGTTTTGGTCTACCCCTACCTCTAGCCTGGTTGATAGTGATACCAGCACACTTCCTAAAGGGTGCACTAAGCGGTCTCTGTTGTATGTGTTCAAACGTAGACAACTTTAGTGCACGTGTTAGGTAATGTGATGGTATCAACCAACCTCGAGTTAGGGGTAGACCCAATCCAACATAGTCATCTGTGTGATTGATTAATTTGAAAAAAGAAGCCAAGTTGCTGTTTATTTGTTCCCAGCAATCAAAATGAATTCATGTTTGATTTGGGGTGGCTCTGAATCTATATACAATGATTTTTAATTCCAGTGATCGTTTCTGTTGCATAACATCCAAAACGCCCCCCACCACAACACTTTGACGGAGCATGCAACGGTCGACGAGGACATTGATTTAAATTGGTCACATGAATCTTGTGTCTTCATATTATTCATCAAGTGCTTCTTTATTTATGGCAAGTACTCATGGAGAGCCATACTTAATCTTAAATTCAAGGAATGGTCGTCTTCGTAATCATCCAATCTCGTTTTTAGCTCTTTCTTTAACTTAGTGTCGTTGGTAGTGGCAGTCCGTAACTCTTCTATTGTTTCTGTTTTCGGTCTTTCTTTATGCCACCCTAATTCATTATAGGTTATAGTTTTCATACTTATCTCTGATTGGTGCTATTTCTGCCGTCTCACATACGCGTAGTTCTCAGATTTAGCGTCTTTTCCTTCCATTAACTCACCTTGGCATATGCGCTGCATCTTTGATGCCCGACATTCGTCCTTAAAGCATGGATTAACTAACAAATTTCCTTCAAGTTTCCTTACTACCGTCCACAATAGATAAGGGGTACCTTCCATGTAAAGAAACCAGTTTAAAAATGTACCCTGCAATAATCTCATTCTATATGAACATTCAAACTTTGAATAATGAGGGTTCAGTGTTTCATATCTCTCTGCCTTGATTTGCGACAACCTCCTTGTTCCTGTTTAACAAGCGAAGACTTTCTGCTTTTTGTTAGTGCATGAGATGTACTTGATTGATGACTAGGTACAGAGGCGAAGCAACCTATGACTTAAAGGGGTTAGCTGACCCCCTTTAAGTTTAAAATATCGTAAATTTACTCCCTTAAAATTATAAATATTTGATACTTCACTATTAAAAACTAGGATTTTATCAATTTTGATCCCCTTTCTTTAAGGAAAAAAATTACACTATCATCTTATAATTTTGACCCCCCCATTTTTGCCAAATTCACATACTGTTATGTAACTTTCTAGCCTTACAAAAGTCTTGACCCCCTTCAAGCTAAATCCTGACTTCGCCACTGACTAGGTAAGATGTGCTTCTTTTTATTCTGTTACATAGAGATAATATTATTGCTATGTGCATAATTGGCAGGATGTTTTATCTTAACCCATAATTATAAATGTCTAATTCTGTTGTCTGAGAGGTATTACTAGAGTACTTAATTTGTTGTCACCTGCTGGTCAAGTTGTTGATGTAACTTATAAAATTCAAGGTTTCTCTTGCTTATCTGATCCTTGACATAGGTTTTGCTTGGGACATTTTCTC